>MU628428.1:0-188944 GCA_025688805.1 Aspergillus egyptiacus
GAGAAGTTAGCATACAGAGGAAGTCAGGATCCCGGAAGGTGTGTACAAAGGGGATACGGACGATGACGGCGGAAGAGGCACTGGATATGTTAGCGATGCGATGAAATTGTAGAGGAGAGGAGAGCATACATGCAAGCCATGCCCAGGATACCAACAACAGCCCATTTGGTCTTCCGGCGCATGTGGAGCTTCCGGACGATAAAGATGGGCAGGATGCCGACAGTAAAGTCGCAGATGGCCGCAAAGGCACTGTAGACGTAGGTCATGGCGATGACAATCTCAATGCTCATACAGGAACCCTCAATGCTGGGGTCCATGGCGGTGCGGGTCCAGAAGTACTCGAGAGGTTTGCACTGCAGCAGCATGATGAACATAAAGAGAATACCCGTGATCACGGTTAAGCTCATGACGATGTAAAGAAGCCAGATGTGGACTCGCTTGACGGTAATGCGCATCAGGAAAATACAGACGGACACTTTGCAGCCGATGGAAGCAAAGCAGTAGGCGATTTCGCAGAGCCACCAGTACTTCATCGCGGTCACTCGTTGATGGGCCGTCAACACGGCGAATTTGCGCCCGGTTCCGTAGATGGCGCCTCCGATCATGCAGCCCGAAAACATGAGGTAGAAGGCCTAGTTTGGAGAAGTCAACGCTTGTTTGGGAGAAGAAAAAGCAAAGCAAAGCAAAGAAAACAACTCCGGGAGCATCGAGGTGAGGCGTACCATTGCAACAAGCATCGTCCCGTCATCCCATCCAAAGGCCTTGATCAAAAATCCACGAACATAGCAACGCAAAGCGACGGCGACGGTGGCCACGCTCATGAAGACTGCGGCGACCGCAGTCACTTCAAGAGAGCGGTCATCGTACAAGGACATGCTGGCGACGGACTGTTAAAGTCATATTATTATTACTGAGTGGTCGAAACGAGTGGCGGGCGGGAAGCAGTCGGTAAATAAAGAAATCGAGGATGGCCCAAGCTGGAACCTCCCCATAACTAGGGATTTACGTCGAGGACTAATATAAATGACTATTATTGCTCGGTTCCCAAACGGCTGGAAGCTTGGGAGACTTTTCCAGACAGGCTGGACTAATAATAATGCTGATGAAGATGAAGAACGAGGAACACATCGGGGGAGTCGGGACCACAATCCACAATAATAATGGATCTATTATATTAGCATGGCAGTATCTATTTGATCTGGGCCATGATTCGGCTGCCGCATCAAGCTAGACCAAGCCCTGACAGAAGCTGACCCAAATATTGTTTTGTGTCCCAGATGAAGCGAACATCTTTGCCCTCTTTTAGTTACTCCTAGTTACCTGTGAGCTCCCTCCAGGTTCCAGGGCTGCCAGTGTCAGGCTTTTCCCAATTTCTTCCCAGCGGGTCCCGTCGTGATTTCGGAGTGACGTTTCAGGATGCAAAGATGATTGGATGCGGCACAGGGTTCTGGATTCCCGCCCGCTGGCCACTGGCCACTGTCCACTGAGCTGAGGTGGTTCACTGGTTAGATAGTAGTGGCTACCTTAGGTTTCCATGAAATCTCCAACCTCAACCAAACCCAAGCAGGAATTAGCAACAGGAGAACTGCTTTCTCCCCTCGTTTTCAGGAAAAAGAAAAAACTGATACGTAGAGTGGTGAAGTAACATAATCATAATCAGTATTATTCTTAAATGATATATATATAGCAAGAATGATACGTAGCTCCAGGCGCCAAGGCACCACACGGTTCTTCAAACTTTCTGCAGCAGAAATCCCTGCAGCCACCAAGATACGTCCAACTTGTCCAAGGTTTAGTAGGATCCAGTGGCGACTGGCAAATCTCCTTCTCCAACCTAAGGGCCAAGGCTCAAGGGCCCAAGACAGAGCAGGAAATGGCATCTACTCCGGCGGCATCAATTCCGCGTAACGGTGACTTCTTTCTTTGGAACTCAAGTTACCAAACGGAACCCCTGACACTCTGACAGGACCGCCCACTGAGTCCTGATGCCTACCTTAGTGCCTACAGGGGCTTAGCCAAGCTCGGGTCTGCTAGTGCTCTTGAAGTTGGTTTGGTCTAGGAGGGCATCTGGCCACTGGCAGGACAGAGCAAGGAGGAAACTTCTTCCGCCGGATTGATCACCACGGGAAGTGGGAAACCTGTGAAATTATCTCAGTATCACAGTGGTAAATACCATCCCGAAGGCCCAAATCTCGAATCCTTGGCGGCTCTGTGAAAGGTTCGACTGACTCGTGGGACCCGGTTCCGTTTGTCCGGCGGCAACGAGGCGATTTCTCAGTCAAGAGACGCTGTCTACTACTGAAGAAGAAGTCGCAAAGTAAGAAAGGACCATGTCTAAGAATAATAAACAAAACAATGGCTGCAATGTATACAGTAGATTTCTTCAATGGATCATCAAAGCGACAGTTGCAAGATTCTACCTTAAGTCGAGGAAGGATCAATAACCTAAGAATATCACATGGGTTCATCACAGCTTTTGCAGGTTGTGTGCCAAGCCGCCAAGCCACGTGGTTTTCAGATTACCTAATAATACCTAGGGCATCAGGCTTTGGGTCCACGTGACACTTCTTTTTCCAGAAACAGAAAGTGCGGTCCGAAGCTGGAGCTGGAGCCGACAGTGGTGGTTGCTGAGTCCTGACAGCGGTGTACACGTCCCGTCCAAGTCCGCACGGGAAATTAAAGTAAGGGTACGGAGCAGAACAGGATCCAGACTGTCTAGATTGAGTATCTACTTCAGCCCAGAGAGACTATTCCAACGTTATTACTGTCTATTTATCCATTCAGCTACGTACTTTTCGCTGTCTCCCCAAAAACGCCCCTACCAATAAAAGCTAAAGGCTACACTCAATACCTTAAATTGTTATTGTTAATATAACATCTGAGGTCCCTGATCCTATCCTGAGGACCCTAACCACTGCATTATTATGAAGCTATTATTCCAAGGTTAAACAAAGCGCCTGCCCATTTAATGAGTATATCTTGTTCAGGCGTAGTGCAATATCCCTGCTACATCCATCATGGATAGATGGACTGAGTAGGGAGTAGTATAGCACGAGCCAGATCTGAAAGATCTGGCTGCAAAAATCAAAAAAAAGAAAAACATACAACAGCTGGGATTCGCATGTGGTCACCCACCATACTACTAACCAGCCGGCGTGTGGCTTAAGTACGGCTGAGCGGACGGGAAGCCCTGTTTTCCACACCCTGTGGTCGTATGTAATAGGAACTTAAGAGTTCAGGCTTCTTATACTATACCAACTACCAAGGTACGCCACTACTACTTATTTCCTGCACTTCATCCTCCTTTTGTGAGTCTGGCAAGGGGCCCTGCGACGATAATGAGTGCGACGACAACGATGTCCAGGTAGATACGGTCAGTATATGATAGGCGATAGCCCGGGCAGCTAGCTGTGTCGGGAACCCGTCGTAAGAAGGTGCTCCCGTCTGCTGTCATAGCTCCAAGAAACCTCAAATCCTTCCTGCCTGTGGCGCTGGACAACCAGGGCATTTCCGACCCTCCCACCGGCGGAGGATTATGCCCAGTTCGAACTGCGTAAACCTAGGCGGGAACGGCGTCATCTCTACTGCTCTCAATGCCAATACCTTACTACCTTTGGCTTGATTATCATTGTGGGACCCGAGGATCCGGTGCAGTCGCTCCGTCGGCGAGATGGATCAGATCGGCACGTCTTGGATTGTCGTGTTGAGATTCGATCCATCCATGGATAAGGCATGCCGTGCCGTGTTCGTAACATTATTTCTACTTACCATCCTCCTTATTATCCATGTCCTTGGCTTACTTTCCGGGGCTAATATTACCTTGATGTTTAGAATAGGTAGGTGCCTGACAGTAAAAAGTACTAGTAGGTAGGTGAGTGTGATTCGTCACACATGACGTGTATGGTAGGTTCTAGTAGGTATGGGGAGGTGTACGTGTGGTTTGTGCTAGATAGATAGATAGATAGATAGATCTAGATATATACGTTGATGGATGGAGTAGATAGTTAGTATATCTGGCTACCAGACATAGGTAGTATGCCATGATCGATACCTCATACAGCGGTCATGAACGGATGCGGCTGCAGGGCAGTAGCCACTTTATGTACAGGGGAGTTGGAGATTAAGAATTTGAGTCCAGAGCTCTATTCCTCTATGTATATGAATACAGCGTCAAGCAGGGCAATATGGTGTATGTGCAGCTTCGTGAGCACTCTCCACTCCTGCATCTCTATAACAAGTGGTTGAGGCTGAGCGACAATACTGCTCCTGCTCTAAGTTGTCGCCCACGACAATAAGATCGATGCTGCTTGCTACCTTTCGGATTCTTGACCAAGATACTCCCTGATACTCCCTATCACACACTATAATACTGCGTCATATCGTGTCTCAACTTATCATACCCCAGGGCTAACTCTCTCGAAAGCTCCGGATCCGTCTCCGCCTTGACACACAACTGAAAGAACGGGTCATTCTCCCTGGCGGTATCTGCGTCCTGGTGCAGACGGCGAAAATTCTCCCGCGATAGCGGATCGATGATCTGCGCCCAGATCTTCTTCCGGATCTCGGCATACTTGTCGAGGATAGTGTCGTCGGCCTTTCCCGTGTGTATCCCAATCAGCGCGTCGTAGAGACTTCCGACGTCTGCGATTCCGCCGGTTAGGCCGAGGCCGCCACTAATGGTGTTAGCAAAGAAATGCATAGTAAAATGACATGGGGACGCACAATGGGTTGCACAGATGCGCCGCATCAGCTGCAAGAACGATCCGGCCAACGCGGAACGAAGGCGCACATCGCTGCTGCAGCTTGTACGGGGAAATATTCGTGATGCGGTAGTCGCCTGGTTTCGGGTTTCCAGGAAGGATCTCCTCATAGCGTCTCGGTTGGCGCGCGATATACTCCTCTCGCGAGAGGTTCGGGATTTCCTTGTATGTCACGCGGTACAAGCCGTCGTTGGTGATGCGGGCCGCCATGTAGAGGTTATCTGGGTGGATGATGAAGTTGGAATCGGAGTCGTAATATTTTGTAAAATCGTAGTATACCTGCTTTCCATTAGCAGAGGACCAACGCGGAAGATAAAAAGGGCAGTACATTTGTAGCGACGATTTGCGCGTCCAGGGTTTCACCTGGGTATTCAGGCCCGAAGAGTTCTCGTCGCACCGTACTGCTTGCTCCATCGCAGCCGATAACATAGTCTGCTTGCATGCGTGTCTGACCCGACGGGGCCTCGACATCGACCCAGGCGTGGTCTGCCTCCTGGCCAATTTTTACAACTCTGTGAGACCACTTCAGATGTGCCGTGGGCTGGCGCTCGATATGCTCAACGAGGAGTTGACCCAGCATGTCAAGGGGCAGCACCACCATGCGGTGCGGGTAGTCTGCAGGAAGATGTTCGGTCGTGGTGCCAGCGACAAAGGAAGTGTCAGGTTTGCGCCAGGCCATGGTCTTGAATTGAAAGCCACGGGACTTCACGTCGTCGAGGACGCCTGCGCGGTCGAGCTCGTAGGCAGCTGGGGACGCATAATGGGCTGCGCGGGGTTGGTCGCTGACTTTTTCTTCCGTGTCGAGGAGGTCAACTTGGATGCCCTGTTTGGAGAGAAGGAGGCCGAGGAGAAGGCCGGATGGGCCTGCGCCGACAATGATGATCTAAAACGATGTTAGAACAGCGGCCCAGAAGTAAGGAGGGTGACTAACCTTCTTGAAAGCCATACTGTGACTCTTCTGCTAATGTCAACATGAGAGAGGCATTATTTGTATAACTTCCTCGTGGGGCAGCATCCCTCCTTATGCCTGGCAATGCGGGGCTGCCGAGGCCGGGGGGAGTGTCAGAGCCGGGGAGTAAGTACACTAGTTACCCCGGACAAAGGTGCACCATAACAGCGGGGGAGGCAAGGTACAAGCAAATCAAAACCAGCGTAGTCACGAACATGGAAAGCTCCGCTGAAAAATGGGCTGGCTTGCGGTTCAGAGCTCGTTTGCTGTGACTGCTGCGACTCGGAGAGAGCTTTACGGACTGGGAGCGCATCCGCAACATCAGGCGCAGGCAACTCAGGCAAATCAAGCTTTATACATAGAAGTAGAAGCGGTTGCGGTGCGGAGTCTGCTAATCGTTGACAATCTTCCAGCCAGAGCCGAATTCCCCCCACAGACCGCAACAGAAAACGCCTTGTTTTCCGCGTCGGCGTTAGTCAGGGGGGTGTTAAGCACATCCGGTGACAGTTGGAAATCAGGAACCTGTGCCAGGGGGTATTTTTTGGAGACGGTGCTTGACGGCTTCAACGTAGTCTTTCGCGGGTCGTCATGCGATTATTAGCTTCTGGATTTTCATCTCAGTATGAGTCCCTCTTCCGCTATCCGGGCCAATTGCAATAATATCCGTGACGCTAGAGACACTGCATGCATGATTGTCTATGCTGTGGCCATTCGACTCATCGATGTTGCCCGATTATATTGCACTGATGAGTTAGCCAGGTCCTGCTGGGATAACACTCTTTACCAACAGTTTGTACATTCGACACGAGCTTCTTGGGTTGCAGGCATTTCATTCAATTCACCCAGTGATGACATGGACCGTGCATCAACGCGTCATGGGTCGAGAGTTGAGAGAGTCTCGAGTCACAACTCCCAGCAAGAAAGCATCCATCACATGATGCCATACTTTTGCCTCTTGCTCTTTATACTTGAAACTTCGAATCGGATTTCTCCTCCAGAGACACACTGTCTAACCAAGCAGCACTTTTCCTTATCCATCGGACTTTGTTCTGATAGATTCTGGCTTCTACCCCTTAATGCAGAGCAGGAGTTCATGAAGCAACAGCTAGTCTACCTCTCTCGCACAAGCCTGCTCTGTTTCGGTTGACTTCACCTGGATGCGCCTACACATTGTAAGACAAATAACCTGGTTGGCGGGGTTCCAGAGGTTAGTTTGACTCTATACCTCAATAGGAACTTCCTGTGCTCGGCTGCTCATGCACTATGCAGGATTGTCGGTTCTCGCTCTTTGTGCCTCGTTCCTCGTTTGTCGCTTGGCGCATCTCGCTCCTCGTCGATCGAGAGGAGAACAGAGATGATCTGCAATCGTTCTGTAACCGATCTGTGATCGCCAGTAAGATTACTTGACCAAGAAATTCGAAGAATTCCCAGAAGCGGACCTGAATATGGGTCGCAGGTTTCTGTGTCAGGAACGAGCCTCTATAAAGTCCCACGAATGCTCGCACCATATCTCAGCGGCCCTATGCAGTTCAAAATGCTCAACCTCATCGATACACCTTCTCCCACCGGCGTTGGACTGATTGCTGTGGGCCTCCTACTACTAGGGTCCCTATACCTCTTGCAAACCTCGCCGTCATACCCTCTTGTTAACGGAAAAAAGCCACTAGAATTCCGCTACATCCATGCGCAGAACAGATTTCTCTCCGATGCGCGGAATCTTATCAGGTCGGGACTGGCCAAGGTACGGTGTGCTCAATCTCGGTACTCCGCACGAATCTATCAGTTGCAACGACTAACGCACCTCTGTCATTAGTGGCCGGTGTTCAATATACGCACCGAAACTGGGTACAAACTTGTCCTAGGCCCTCAATATGCCAATGAGATTCGGAGCCACGCGGCTTTGAGCTTTGGAGAGGCAATTGCTGGTGATTTTCATGTCCAGCTACCGGGTTTTGCGCCGTTTAAACAGGGAACCCGCTTGGATGAGATAGTACAGGATGCTGTGAGGATGAAGTTGACGCAGAGCCTCAGTAATGTGACGAAGCCTCTCTCCGAAGAAACAGCCGCAGCCTTGCAGACATACTGGACAGATAACTCCGGTGTGCCAATCTCCGTTATTCACAGGAAAAAAAACGAGGTATAGCTAACCCAAGGCCTAGAGTGGCATTCCATTTCGCTAAAATCGACCAACCTCAAACTCGTCGCCCGGCTCTCTTCAAAAGTCTTCCTTGGTGACAAACTCTGCCGAAACCCGGACTGGCTCCGTATCACGATAGCCTACACAGTCGACTCCTTCCTAGCCGCTCAGGACCTCCGCCTATGGCCAGTCTTCCTGCGCCGTCTCGTTTCCGGCTTCCTCCCATCCTACCGCAAACTCCAGGCCGAGCTAGACGAAGCCCGGAGCATTATCATTCCTGTGCTAGAACAGCGCAAGGCAGAGAAACAGGCCGCTATTGCCCGTGGAGAAAACCCGAAAAAATATAACGATGCAATGGAATGGATGGAACAGTGCGCGAAGGGGCGGCCGTATGACGCGGCTGTTGTGCAGTTGTCTTTATCGCTCGCGGCAATTCATACTACCTCTGACATGCTGACGCAGGTGCTTTATGATATTTGCTGCGAGGACGGGCTCGTTGACGAATTGAGGCGGGAGATTATGGAGGTTGTGCAGGCAGAGGGATGGAAGAAGACAACGCTTTATAAGCTGAAGTTGATGGACAGTGTGCTCAAAGAGTCTCAGCGGCTGAAGCCGACTGGAATTGGTACGCTGCGTTCACCCTTCTCCCACTTAACCTCTCTATCTCGCATCCATCTAATAATCCGACGCAGTCTCCATGAGGCGCAAAGCCAAACAATCCATAACGCTCTCGGACGGCACCAAGATACCGAAAAACGCGGACCTCTTCGTCTCCTCCCAGCGAATGTGGGATAGTGACTTCTACCCCTCACCTGAGAAATTCATCCCAACCCGGTTCCTGTCCCTCCGTGAGACTCCGGGCCACGAAACCTCGGCTCAGCTCGTTTCTCCTTCCCCCGAGCACCTGGGTTTCGGGCTCGGGAAGCATGCGTGTCCGGGGAGGTTCTTTGCTGCGAACGAGATCAAAATTGCCCTCTGTCATATTCTGCTCAAGTACGATGTTAAGCTAAGCGAAGGGTGGGAGGATCTGAAACCTATGGCTGTCGGATTGAGCCTTACAGCCAATCCTATGGCGGAGGTGATGATTCGGAGGAGAAGCGAGGAGATCGAATTGTAGTTCTTTTATTCTCTCGTCATGGGATGTTTGGGTTTGCATGACGGCCTAAAATGATATGCCAATCCTGGTGATTACGCAAATTGTTTTGAAGCGCTTTTTAGTATTTCATTGGATACGTACATGGTCAGAATATATGTGCCGCATACTCACGAAGGATGGATGGTTTTATCCTGGGCTGTATCATGTAATATGCACTCATGACAGCTGCAAGCCTTGTACTGCTGTGCAGCATATCCAAACCTATATTCTCGTCTGTACGCAATAGTGTATGAAAGGTTCAGCAAAAGATGGCGTCGCGGTAACCAAGACAATCTTCTCTGATCAGAATACTGGGATAGTACCATCCCAAGACTCAGTCTTCGACTTATAGTGAGAGACAGTCTAAAGGTCAGCCACTGAAGGCTCGTATAACGCGAACTGAACAAAGCTGCCCAACCTCAATCGATCCAGCCGGGTTGTCAACTCAGGTTCGGTCTCCGGCGGCAGATAGTTGACTCCCCCAGGAAGGCTCACGGTGAGCAATCAGCAAAACAGAATGCAACAGCAAAGCCACCGTCCACGAGAATTCTCACTAGACCAGCCATCTTTTTACTGCAGGCCTCGTTGACAAGACACTGGCGACGTTTCCCCTTCTCTTCCCCCAGAATAATCAAGAGGTCCAAGTCGGTACAAGAAGCAAGACGGTCCTGCCGGTGTACAAGGCGTACCATGGATCCTTCAAACTTTCACCCAGTATCAGTCAATTGAATTTCAGCCTAAGACGCTTTAGACTGACACACGCATCTTTAGGTAGTGATGGATTGTTGTTCACCCCGGGGCATGAGAAGATGGACTGGTTCTGGGCAGAAAAAGGGCGATGTGGACTAGTGTGTACCTGGTTTAGCTTCTCTCGGGAACTATACCCGACTTAGCCAGGCCTGGAGCTTGCATTTGCAACAAAGTACGTAGACAACTCCACACACAGCTTCAGGCCAAGTCTCAACCTCCCCGCCGGGGGGAGCAGAGCCTAGGTAGGTACCTTATGCTTCTGTGTTCCTAGTTCAGGTTAAGATGCCACCAGGACCACAGCGTCGGAAACCTACCCGTCGATTCCATAGGAAGTCTCGCACTGGATGCAAAGAATGTCGTGCTCGACGGATCAAGGTACCCTCATCATTCTTGACAGGGACTCCTCGCTAACCCAACCAGTGCGACGAAACGCACCCGTCCTGCGAGAACTGCCAACGCGCAAGCATGGCCTGTCATTATGCTGCCCAAAGCCAAAATCGATCACAGTCTCGCTCGTCCGGGGAAGAGACTGCCCTATTATTAACCAATGGCGCGACACAAATAACGTCGTCCATTGTCACTAATTGCGCCACTCCCGAGCCGAGCTTTGACATGCTAGACCTAAACCTTATGCATCACTACACAGCGGTGACCTCGATTTCGCTCTTTGGCGAGGAGCAACGAGAACTATGGCAGGTAGAGGTACCTGTTATGGCACGGTCAAGTCCACTCCTAATCCACGGGCTACTAGCGACCTCCGCCCTCCACATGACCTTCCTACATAAAGAGGACTCGTCCCTATACACAACGCGCGCATTACACCACCACGGCATTGGCCTGCGCCTCTTCAACGAAAACATCACCACCCTCTCATCTGAAGCAAGCAACAGCCACGTCCTCTTCACATTCGGGATCTTCCTCGTAATCTGGGCCTACGCCTCTCCAAATCTGACCAGCACCCCCACGGCTCCCGACTCTGACAGTACAGGCTCCGACCTCGACACCCTGCTCTCCTCCCTAGAGCTCGTTCGCGGCAACAAAGTTATCTTCGAACTCTCTAGCGAAACTATCCTCTCAAAGCCAATCGGCCGCTTCACAGAACCTTCCCACAAGCCCCGAACACGCATCCACAATCTCCCACCTAACCTAGATGAAACCCTCACGCACCTGCGCAAAACGGCTACCGACTTCATCGACCATACTGCAATCGACCACCTTGAGCGGTTCCTACTCGATACGGTCTCTACCTCTGCGTGCGATATGCGGAAGCCGCTGGGTTGGCCCGCGCTTATCGAGGCGCCGTTTTGGGAGCGCGTAAAGAGGCATAAACCATCCGCGCTGCTCATACTTATGCACTATGCTATTATTTCAGGTTATTATGAGCTTCGGGCCTGGTGGATTGAGGGCTGGTCCGAGAAACTCGTGGCTGCGGTTCAGAGGGCGCTGCCGGTGGAGGAGCTTAGGGAGAGGTATGCTTGGGGTGTTTGTATGGGGCATGTTTTAGGGATTATTATGAAGATGAAGGAGGGGAGGTGGTGATCATGTTCATTATCCTCTTGTCTCTTGTACTGCGTATCTGCAACCGGACGACGCTTCTAAGTCTCTATATATGTATATATACACAATTATACTACGAAACAACCTTGGCCTCCCTCAAGTCCGCAATATCTGCCTCGCTCAGCCCAATCTCCGCCAGAATCTCATCCGTGTGCTCCCCCAGCAACGGCGGCGGTCGCCGAATACTCGGTTCCGCGTTCGAGTATTTCACCGGCGGACTGATCACCTTGATCGGCCCGCAAGCCGGATGGGCTATCGTTTGGACCATTTCGCGTGCCCGGACTATACTCGTTAGCCTCAGCTTCACACCAACACTCTAACAACCGCTACCGAACCAAAAAAAAGAGAGAGAGAGAGAAGGAAGACCTACCATGTTCATGCTCCATCGTCCCCTTGACATCATTTACAACGGCAAAGGGCAACCCACTCCCGTCAAACCGTTTCTGCCAGTCACTCGTGGCAGCCTTCCTCGTCTCGGCCTCGATCATAGTTTCCAAAGCCGTCCGGTTCGCGACCCGGTCCGAGTTCGTCGCAAAGCGCGGATCCGTCTTCCATTCTGGTTTCCCGAGCCTTTCGCAGAGGATCCCGAAGAGTTTGTCGTTTGCGCCGCCGACAAAGATGTCCCCGTCTGCCGTGGGGAAGGACTGATATGGGACAACCGATGCTGTTTTCGCCTTCATTAGGACCGTTTTTGAAGAATTAAAAGAATTAGGAGAATAAATGAAAACAAGAGGGGGGAAATACGATGCGCAGTCCCCCACCGTCCACTATCCTTCTTTCCCGAGATCAGCACCGAACTCCCCATATTCGCCAACGTCGCGACCTGACAGTCACTCAGACAAACATCCAAGTGCTGCCCTTCCCCCGTCACACTCCGCTGCCAGAGCGCCGCGAGAATCGAATTCACCGCATACAGCCCCGTCGTCAGATCCGTCACCGCCACGCCCACCTTCACCGGCGGCCCGTCGCGGGATCCCGTCAAATGCGCGAGTCCGAACTCCGCTTCAACCATCACATCGAATCCCGGTCGGTTCCTATACGGCCCTGTCTGGCCGTATCCCGTGATTGAGGTGTAGATCAGTCGCGGATTGAGCTTCGAGAGGGTGGGGTAGTCGAGCGAGTACTTCTTCAGGCTGTCCGGGAGGTAGTTTTCGACGAGGATGTCGGCCTTCGAGGCGAGTTTGTGGAGGATAGAGACTCCTGATTTTGAGGCGAAGGAGAGGCCTAGCGAGCGTTTGTTGCGATTTACCTGTTTTATTTACCCCAATATATCAGCTTTGGCTGTGTTTGTGTTGGCATTGTCGGGTGTAACAAAAAAGAAAAAAAAAAGAAGCTAAGGGGCTGTACGGATAGGTAGTATGCACTCTCGCCGTTTCCTTCGCGGCCATCGAGATAGGGTGCATATGGGGGACCCCAGGCACGGGTGTCATCGCCGCGGACGGGGTGCTCGATTTTGATGATATCTGCGCTGCAGTAGTGAGGATTCAGTCCCATGTTCTGATAGCTGAGCGGGTACAGGGAAGGGCAGCGCACCCTAAATCACCGAGGATTTGCGTGCAGTATGGCTGGCCTTTTTGTTAGCTGTGTGTTCGATGGATTGGCATTCTGGGACCAGAGAGACGTACGCCTGCCAGGACGCGACTCAGATCGAGCACTTTTAGCCCTGCGAGAGGGAGTTTCTTATTCGGTTTTGTAGATGAATGGCGGATGGCGACGCCATTGGGCTTGAATAGACGGAGGCGAAGGGGGAGCATGCTGGTGACAGTAAAGTTACTCTGAGCATGCTCTCCTCATTGAAGAAGTGCATTTAGAGAACTTAAGCTGGAATAAGTCTTGATTTATTGAAATTATTATTGATCTTAGCGCCCTGAATTAAAATCTTGCCCCACGGGTGGGTTTGACCCCACATCTCTTAGTGATTTTGTTATCTTTGATCTATGCGGAGAGTTACGCGAGTTGCGGAGAATTGAAGAGTTACAAAATCTATTCAAAACTAGGTATCATCGTCATATCTTTACAGCATGGGCTTCAGGTCAGCAGCCACCTTGAAGGGGGCTTCGGTCTTGCTGCGGATCTCGTCCACAGTCACACCCTCGGCGTGTTCAACCAGGGTGAGACCCTCGGTCGTGCTGACTTCGAACACGGCCAGGTCGGTAATGATCTTGGACACACAGCGGGGTCCAGTCAGAGGGAACGAGCACTGGGACAGGATCTTAGGGTTGCCCTTCTTGTCGGTGTGTTCCTGTGCTTGTTAGCAAACGCAAATTCGGAAGGTTCCGGACAGCCTGCGGGGAACGTACCATAGTAACAATAACCTTGGTCTTCTCAGGGTTGGCGACCAGATCCATGGCACCACCAACACCCTTAACCTTACCAGGGAGCATAAAGTTGGCGAGATCTCCGTACTGGCTGACTTGCAGCGCACCCAGCATGGTCAGGTCAATGCGGCCAGCGCGGATCATGCCGAAACTCTCGTGGGATCCAAACAGAGAAGCACCCTTGCTCAGGGTGACGGTCTCCTTTCCGGGGTTGATAAGATCAGGGTCCTCCTCGCCGGGCTTGGGGTAGCCACCAAGACCAAGGATACCGTTCTCAGCCTGCAGGAAGACTTCGACGCCTTCAGGGAGGTACGAGGGAGCAATCAGAGGCATTCCAATACCGAGGTTGACGTACATGCCATCACGGAACTCCTTGGCCGCACGCTTGACGATGCGCTCGCGACGGGCAGTAGCCTCGCCAGAGCCTGCTCCAGTTAGCACCCAACCAGTAGATCCCATGCAATTGCGTGTTGACTTACCAGCCTGAAGCATCTCGCTAGGGTCCTTGGCGTAAGTGAGCTTCTCGATCTGCTTCTTTTCCGTGCTCTGGATAACCTTGTTGACGTAGATAGCCTGCAGATGGATTTCCTCGGGCGCAAGTTCACCGACCTCAACGATGTGGTCAGCTTCAACAATGGTGTACTTGGCGTTCTTGGCCATAGCCTCGTTGAAGTTGTTCTGAGCCTTGCGGAACTGGCAGTTACCGAGCTTGTCGGCCTTGTCAGCCTTGATCAGAGCGTAGTCACCAAAAATCGATTCTTCCAGGATGTAAGATTTGCCGTTGAATTCGCGGGTCTCCTTGGGCTTGGAGTATTCCGCAACCGTTCCGTCCTTGTTGTAGCGCACGGGGAGTTCACCAGTTTGTACTAAGCCATTAGTAAAGGCCATAACTCTGCTGGGGGAGAAAAAAGAGGCCTACCGATAGTTCCATAAGCAGCAGGCGTGTAGAAAGCAGGGACACCAGCGGCACCAGCAGCGCATTTTTCAGCGATAGTGCCCTGGGGGGTCAATTCCAAAGAGAGGTCACCACTGAGATACATCTTCTCAAAGACCTTGTTTTCACCAATGAACGAAGCAATCATCTTGCTAATCTGTCCAGTCTCGAGCAACTGGCCCAGACCAGCACCAGGCATACCAGCATTGTTGGAGACGACGGTCAAATCCTTGATATCGGGACGGTCACGAACAGCGTTGATCAGAGTGTTGGGGACACCGGAGAAACCGAAACCTCCAACAAGGACTGTGGAGGAGCCCTTCATGTCCTTGATGGCATCGCTCGCGGAGTTGCATCGCTTGTCGACGGCTGGTCTCGTGCATGAGGCGGAGAATTGCCGTCGCCAAATGGCAAACGGCCGGACGACCACAGCAGTCGGTCGCGCCATAATGTCAGCTGTGCAGGGACAGAGAGGAGGAAGGAAAAAAGAGAGAAATTCCCCAGGGAAATAAGAAGAGCTCCATGATCGGATCGGCTAGTCACAGCGTGGGGATAAACCGACAAAGTGATTATCCGGCCAGCCTTTTGCCGCCATCCGAAGCCGAACCTCCCCGTCGGCATCCCTGTAGCAGATGCTGACTCAGAAATTACTCATACCGGCGCAGCGGCTTGTCCCTTTCTTGCCTAGCGTCCTCCTCTGCGATGCGATGTCGGAAGTGTCCTCTTCCGACGGCAATTACTCGCGATGACCAACGACCTTTGATCTATGTCTGCATTGTTTCTGCCACAGTTAAGATGCAGTTTTGATGAGATCTATAGCCCAGATTTTGATAGCAACATGGCCAGGAGGGGCCGTCTGAACCATCCCTGTCATGCCTCCGTGAACATCCCGCCCACCTAATGTTCTGCAACTATGCCCCACAACATCTAAAGCTCGCCTCCCCATCCTTGCATGGCTGTTGAACCACTTGACATCTAGAACAATAATATTATAATAATGATACTAGATGATGATTGTGGGGTGGGCATCTTTCTTCCTTTACCCCGGATCTCATACAATCCGGACGTTCTGCTGTCTGCACGCGTGACGGTTGGAATTGGGACTCGGGCCCGACACCTCTCATCAACTCATGCAGTTGCCAGCGACCTTGGGAGGAATAATAACGATAAGTACCAGAGATGAAAAGTCCCGGGTTTAGCTCGGACTGCTTCGGTGCGAGGCTGTGGCGATGAAAGAATCATTCTCAACCGTGGGGTCCTGGACATGACCCCACAACCGTGGATCCCAACTCCGACAAAAGCCCAGGGCACTGAGGGCAGTTCCAAGGTTCTCCGCACGGGTTCCCTCATGCTACAATTCAAAGGTCCCTGACAATCTGGACTCTTGAACTTCCAACTCGCATCACAGATACAATGTTCCGTCAAGTCCTCACAAAATCACCCCACGATGTGGTCGTTCTCTCTGCCGTGCGAAGTCCTATTGCACGCGCCTTCAAAGGCGGCTTCAAGGATTCATACCCAGAGGAGCTGCTCATGCCCGTAATGCAAGCGGCCCTGCAACGCGCCAACATACAACCCGAACAAGTCAACGATGTTCTAATTGGAAATGTCCTCGCCGAACTCGGATTTGCTAAAACCGGACGTACGGCGCTCAACGCTGCCGGCTTTCCCAATTCCACGACTTTTCATACAGTGAACCGACAGTGCTCTAGCAGTCTTCAAGCCATTACCCATATTGCGCACGCAATCCGTGTTGGGCAGATTGAAGTAGGCCTCGCCGGCGGTGCAGAGAGTATGACGAGAAACTACAATCCCAGTCGCGGTATCCCAAGAGACGTTTCGCCGCTGGTAACGGGATCGGGGGTGAAGGATGCGACGGATTGTCTTTTGCCCATGCTACAAACCAGCGAGAATGTGGCGAGCCGGTATGATGTCGGTCGGCGCGAGCAGGACGAGTTTGCGGCGGAGAGCCAAAGGAAGGCCCTGGAGGCTCAAACTACTGGAAGATTTTCGGACGAGATTGTTGCGATCAACGCTCGGCGTGTTGAGCCAGAAACGCAGAAGGAGACGTTCGAGATGGTGGATAAGGATGACGGTGTGCGGCCTGGTGTAACGGTTGAAAAACTGGCTAAGCTGCAGCCGGTTCTGGAGGGTGGTGCTTCAACAGCAGGGAACTCGTGAGTCTGCAGGGATACCTACTTTGGTGTCGAATATACTAATGTTAAGCAGATCCCAAATCTCCGACGGCGCGTCGGCTACGATCCTCGCCAGCCGTGCATGGGCAGAAGCCCATGGACTGAAGCCACTCGCCCGATTCGCAGGAACGCAAGTTGCTGGTTGTGCTCCGGACGAGATGGGAATTGGACCCATTGACGCGATCCGCAATCTTTACAAGCACAGCGGAGTCTCGCAGAAGGATGTGGATATTTTCGAGCTGAACGAGGCCTTCGCCAGCCAGTCCATCCACTGTATCAGGGAACTCGGGATTGATATGGCCAAGGTCAACCCTAACGGCAGTGCCATTGCGCTGGGACATCCTATTGGAGCTACTGGTGCGCGACAGACGGCGACATTGCTTGCGGAGCTCAAGCGACAGGATAAGGAGGTTGGGCTTGTGAGCATGTGCGCTAGTACGGGTATGGGTGTGGCCTCATTGTTTATCCGGGAATAAATGTACATAGCCTAATGTATACCAATTGCATTGCCCTCATCCTGGGACTTGATACTAGCTATACTACCTACTGTAACGATGTTGGCATTGTCCATGCGGGAAGGCATAAAGCTATCCAAGCCCCACACAAATACCTTCATCGTGGGGCTAACCCCGGATGCACCACCCAAGGTAGACTCGAGCTCACATTTGACCTCAAAAACAACAATCTCTCGCTTTTCCTTCAATTCCACCACAATCCAACATGTCCTTGTTCAAACAGCTATCTCGGCTCCCCCGACAGCCGCTCCGGCTCATTCACATCCCCAAACGATCCCTCGGCTCCGTCAGCGCCATCGACTCCAGCATATTCCGAACCCTCTTCGGCACAGAAGAAATCCGCAAGGTATTACCTACCTACAATCCCCAATTCTCAAGCAAATCTCCAGAGAATATTAACAATCTCCAGATCTTCGACGATGAAGCCTACATCACTCGCTGCGTCGAAGCCGAAGCCGCCCTCGCGCGCGCCCAATCACGCTGTAACGTAATCCCCTCCCATATCGGCTCCATGGTCACGGAGAAAGTCGGCTCCTCGCCCTTGGATATGGAGCGGCTACGCCGCGAGACAGAAATAGTCGGGTACCCGATCCTCCCGCTCGTGCGGCAGCTGTCGACCATGTGCGGGGCGGAGGCAGGGAAGTACGTGCATTGGGGCGCGACGACCCAGGATATCATGGATCTGGCCAGTGTGTTGCAGATGAAGCAAGGGCTGGATGTTGTGCAGGGGCTGCTGGATGAAATCGTTGCGATCTTGCGCGGCCTGTCTGTGCGGTACCGCGATACGCCGATGGCGGGGCGCACGCATTTGCAGCATGCGCTGCCCGTGACGTTTGGGTACAAGTGTGCGGTGTGGCTTTCTGGGTTCCAGAGGCACCAGGCGAGGCTGAGGGAGTTGAGGGAACGGGCGTTACTGGTGCAGTTTGGGGGTGCGGCGGGGTCGCTGGCTTCGTTGGGGGATGGGGATGATGGGATCCGTGTGCGCAAGGCGCTTGCGGAAGAGTTGGGGTTGGTGGATCCGCCGATTACCTGGCATGTCGCACGGGATGGGATTGCGGAGGTTACGAATTACCTGGCGCTGCTGGGGGGCAGCATGGGGAAGCTGGCGCTGGATATCATTGTCATGTCGTCGAATGAGATCGGCGAGGTGTCTGAGCCGTTTGTGCCGCACCGTGGGGCTTCAAGTACGATGCCTCAGAAGCGGAATCCGATTTCGAGTGAGGTGATACTGGCCGCGTCGAAGATTCTTCGCTCAAACGCGGGCCTTGTGCTGGATGGTATGGTTGCGGACTTTGAGCGGGCTAGCGGTCCTTGGCATCTTGAGTGGGTTGCTGTGCCGGAGAGCTTTGTCATTGCGGTTGGGGCCCTGGCGCAGACGAAGTTCGCCTTGGGGGGGCTTTGTGTGCATTCGGAGGCTATGCTGCGGAATTTGCACTCTACGAAGGGGTTGATTGTCGCGGAGGCTGTGATGATGGGGCTTGCGCCGGCGGTTGGCCGGCAGAGGGCCCATGACATTGTTTACGAGGCTTGTCGGGAGAGTATTGAGAATGGGGGAACGTTGGAGGAGCAGTTGCTCAAGAAGACGGAAGTTACAGAGAAGTTGAGTGTGGAGAGGGTGAAGTCACTGTGTGATCCGGTTAATTACCTGGGGGCTTCAGGTCGGATGGTGGATGATGTTTTGGCTGTTTATTAGTTGATATCACTAGTAACTCTACTCCTAATATCTCGACTCCGTAGTATCTCGACTACTAGCAGTGCTTCAGCGTTCATTGAGAGATCTCCCACCAGCTCAGAGCGAGTCCCATAACTGGAAGAATAGGTATAGTTCTCTCCACATTCGGCCCCGCAAGCCCTGCGTAGCTGTTTCCTGAGCTTAAGGACGAGGATACTGAAACTGGATATGGCGCCACATGGATCCATGGACACGGCGGGACAGCTGAAGCCCAGCTCCGCTAGCTTGAGCATTATTAGTGCAGGCTGGCGCTCAAAGCCATGTGGGTCATCGTCTGGGGTTGTGTTTATACAGGGTACCTGCTCCACATGTATAAGGCACCTCTCGTTCATGCCGTAGAGGGGCTTCAATTGATTGGCATTCCTACCATATATAAAACTCTGTTTGTATTGAGCTCTGGGCTAGGCTAGCACCCAATACCCTATCCTTACTCCAAAGCATACACACAGGGAGAGAGAAAGGTCGAGATGTCAGCGCCCCCCATCAAGGAGAGGACTCCTATCAAGGACCTCCAAAAAGTCTTCCACTACACTGACACCATGACCCGCAAGCCTACCCGTGACAACGACCCCTACGAGTACCTAGCCGGCTTTGGCAACCGTCACCAGTCCGAGGTAATTCCTGGCACATTGCCCGCTGGCCAGAACAATCCCCAAGCACCAAGGTTCGGCTTGTATACAGAGGGTATCACATATTCAGCCTTCACTGCGCCCCGGCACTCCAACTTCAGCACTTATATGTACAGGGTTCGACCGGCTGCTGCTCATAGTACGTCGCCTCTCTTTCTTCAGCTTTTCTTTAGCCAGATAATTAGACCAGGTAGATAGGACCGCAGTGGCTAACATGACAAGACGGCTACAAACCAACCATCCCCCATAAATCCGACATCGAAAACTGCTTCCTGACCCTCAATCCGCGCGTCGCAACCCTCGCCGAACAAGGCGAATGGGCCCCCTTCCCGCTCCCACCAGAGTCCGAAAATGTCGACTTCGTTGATGGTCTGCATACCCTCGGCGGCAGCGGCGACCCAAACCTCCGCGAGGGCATTGCGCTCTATGTCTTCATGATAAACGCCGACATGGACCACCGGGCCTTCTGCAACACGGACGGAGACTTCCTGATCGTCCCGCAGCTGGGGAATCTAGATGTCCAGACAGAAATGGGCATGTTGTTTCTCCAGCCCGGGGAGATCTGTGTTATTCCGCGCGGGGTACGCTTTGCTGTTCGCTTGGGACCGGGGCATGACGTTTCCCGTGGGTATATCACAGAGGTTTGGGGGTCGAGGTGGGAACTTCCTGATCTGGGGCCTTTGGGGGGTCATGGGTTGGCGAACGCGAGGGAGTTTTTGCATCCTGTGGCGTCTATTGATGAGGTTTTGCATGGGGATTGGGTGGTTGTTAATAAGGCCAATGGGGTGTTTAATGCAATTGAGCAGGATCATACTCCATTTGATGTTGTTGCGTGGCATGGGAATGTTGTTCCTTATAAGGTACGCTTACCCTTGCCGGACCCCCTCTGCCTTTCCTATCTCAACACTGCTCGCAATATAACCTGAAGGTACTGATAATGGTCGTGTCGGGAATAGTACGATCTAACCAAGTTCGCCTCCCAAAACGCCACCTCCATCGACCACACCGACCCCTCCGTCAACATCGTCCTCACTGCGCCATCTCGTGACCCCGCAACGCCCCTGGCGGACTTCCTCTGGTTCGGTCCGCGCTGGGACGTCGCTTCGAACACCTTTCGGCTGCCGTATTTTCACCGGAACAGCGCAACGGAGTTCCTGGCGTCGTTGTATGGGAATGGGCTGGGCCGCTCCGATGACTTCCTTCCCGGAGGCGGGAGTGTCGAGGTTTCGCATACGCCGCATGGGAACTTTAGTCCGGAGTATGTTTGGGAAGCGAGGGAGCAGGTCAATGAGCCGAGGAGGATTCTTGAGAGTGCGTACCTACCTATCCAACCTTCGTTTGCTTTTTAGGGCTGCGGTGAAGAGCTGTCGGAGCTGACGGTACGTACCGATGGCAGACCAGATGACTATCATGGTGGAGAGTAGCCGGTCGTTTCTGTTTACGGAATATGCGAGGACCAAGTGCGGAGTGTTCAAGGGACAGGGGACGGATCCGAGATTGTGGGATGCCCTTCCGGTTTGTCTCCTTCCGATTCTGTTCTTGCTTTCTACCTGTGATGGGGTAGCGTGAGTGGGCTAATCTGATGCCTTAGGATAAATTCTCGACGTATCCGAATATTCAAGAGATCTTGAAGCAGGTCAAGGCGGATAAGGAGGCGAGGAAGCGGCGGTTGGAGGCTTATTATGATGATGGGAAGTTGGCTGAGTTGGTTAAGTCTTGATTCTTTGGGTCATTGCAGCTGTTCAGAATGGCATAGTTGTACTCATGGAGGTTGTCATTTCCTGTAGTAAAACATAGAATACCTAGCCGATCAAGCGGTGTTTCTCGAAGGTCAGACAGTTGGAATCCAGAAAGACACGGAGTATTGTAGCACCAGTTGGCTGACATTAACACCCTACAGCGTCTCCTTGTCAAGAGCGCTGCACCATGAACCAATACACTACGCTTGAGTCCATTTGCATACTCACTTCAGGACGACACGCGAGTACCCTATTCCACCTTCTTGTTCAAATATGGGAGTACTGAAGAGAACGGCTGAGCGAGTCACTCTATGCGCCCCCTATGTATATCCAAAATTGTCCATGTCGGGATTGTCTGCCCGGAGCTCACATCTACCTGGCAGTGGCCATTCGGATTACGGACGATTCCACGTCAAAGAACGTATAGCAAGTCAGGATCCCTGACGAGAATCTCAACGATAATGATTAATCTCAGATCTCTACCTCCGAGAGTGATTGAAGATGCTCTCCGGTCATGCCCCGACTCTTTCCTGCCTTTGGTCCCCAACCTGAGACATGCGGTTAAACCTTGAGTGACTGCACCAGAAGGGTAGTCAGCTAGACACGTCAGAATTCAGGAGATGTATTTAATTGTTAATTCTCTCCTCAATTTACCACAAAAATGGTGTACGTACAAAGTAGTACCTAGTGTCGGTGCGGTTGGCAAACCGGATGTTGAAGGACAGAAAACTGCCGAGGCTCCACCAAGAGATGAGCTTCCCAGCCTTATCCAACTCACCGGCGTGTCTAGCGAATTATTGAGGAATGATTGACATCAATTAATAATGATGCTGGTGAAAGAGCGGTGCATCAAAGAATATATTGAGCTGATATTAGTGTGTATCTACTAGGTACCTATGCTCTGTTACCTACCTCAGTAGTAGGTACTGTACCATTATAGAATAAGTACTGGAACTCCATTTCTGTGATTGGCTTAACTATTACCCCGGTTTCCAAGGTTCAAGTTCCATTATCATTTGCAGCAGCAAGTCTGCTCCTCCCCGGGGAAGTCAGCATTTACATTCTGGTACAGTACCATACTCCATCTTGCGCCTGTACTTTACCAGTGCCTTACAGTCTGACAGAACTTGACCCGATAACCGGCCCCTCCCCGTCTGGAGTTCTTCCGCAAAGCTTCGTCACTGTTTTCTGCTCCATCATTAATCACGCCCTCTTCTCTTCCAACCTGGTTTGGACCATTGCTGTCGCCTGGCAACCATCAATCATCCATTGGCGACATGTCCCCGACTTCATAATCCACAAGCATCCCCTCTCTCGTTCCTTGCGACTCCATCATGGTCATCAGGAAGTGCAACATCTGTGACCGTCGCTTCAAGAAGACGGAGCATTTCAAGCGCCATGAACGATCGCGTCAGTTTCTCCCGGGCTTGTCTAAAATGGGACATTACTTACCTTCAATGCAGACACCAAAGAAAAACCTTATGAATGCGCAGTCTGCCACAAGCGATTTTCCCGAAGGTGGGTAACTCCGCCTCCACCGGCAATCACTATTATATTCACTCCAGCAGCGATGTCCTGAGCCGCCATGCAAAAGGCCACAATACAAATGGCACAGCAGCAACGCCGCAGAGCAAACCACGCGCTCCGTCCGTCGCCCAGCCCTCCGGTTCTCAGCCGCCCGCCGTCCCCGTCGACCCGTCGCACTTCCTCCCGATGAATACAGGCGATAACCATCCTCCTCATAATCTCCCCGTCGCACCGCGTGATCTCCCTCTCTCTGGCTCCGCACACCTTCCGCCCTCGTCCTTGGATTTTCTTGCAGACATATCCGCACATCATGCCCGGACTGAACCGGATGTCAACCCCATGGTTGTTGAAGAGCAGTCGACGTACTTCGGCTGGAACGAAATCCCCGCGCCATCTGCGCCTCCACCCGTAGCTCCTCCTCCGGCTGACCCGCAGGCATACAAAACGCCGATGTTTGATGCCGTGCCCTCAGACATGCTGCAGTTTTGGCTCGAGCCGCGCGGAGACTCCGGGTCGCATCACGGCTCACTGGATATGATGGGTGACACGAATTTCGGTCTCATTGGGGAAAGCGTTTCAATCTCGCCGGAGCGGCATACCAGGCCTCCGGTGGAAGATATCGCAAGTAAAAGTACCGGCGATATTCCGAATGAGCGGTTTTCGAGAGTTCAGCGCTACTGGGTAGCTCCGTCCAGCGCCACCGGCCGATTGATGAACACTCTATGGCGGGACATCGCTTGCAGCGATGTGGACAATATCTTCTCAGTTCATTCTTCACATTCATTTAGCAGCCCCTCTGGGCTACTTCCTGGGTCTCGATACGGCTTAGACGAGGAATGTCGTCAGCAGTTGCAAGCAGCATTTTCGAATCTCAGCAGCCAAATGCAAACGCCGAATAGTGCCTTGTCACCTAGCTCCAACTCAGTATACGGAAGTCGTCCAACCTTTCCCCCTGCCGAAATACTCGATATGGCACTTGACCTATACTTCCGCAACTTCCATCCGCTAGTTCCATTTGTCCATCTTCCGACCTTTTCCGCAAAGAATACCCGTCTTCCCGTCCTATATGTTATGTGCCTTATTGGGATGATCATGCTAGGCACAAAGGGGACTACAACATTTGTGTCCAGAAACTTTATTGTGGGTGCATAGCTGAGGTATTCATTTGCGTCGCTAATGCCTTTCCGATAGTTTGTTCTAGAGAAGATCACCGCGGAGCTAGCGAAATGTGCAGTCGGGGTCGAGGGCACCATGGGCACTATGAACACCTTTGCCGCAGCATTTCTCTTCCTCAACTTGGCAGCCATGACTGGGGTATGATGCGCTCTTTTGTCGTGTAGGTCTATTTGCTAATTCGAATAGGAAAAGGAGCATCTGGAAAGGTCCCAGATGCTTTATGTCACCCTCATGTCGGTACGTTTGACCACGCTGTCTGGACCTTTTTGGTGCTAATGAGGCAGGTCGCACAACGACATGGACTCTTCTCCGCTACAGAAGGTCAAATCCTGGATATAACCGTGTTCGAAGCAGTTTCGGATATCGATGTTAGATGGAAAACATGGAGCAAGGTTGAGTCCGTAAAACGGTATGTCCATTGCGCCGAATGGAGTAGTGCATGCTGACCAGGCAGGTTGATCACTGGGCTCCTGCTATTGGACTCATGGTACTCGTCCTTTTTATCTACTAGCCCGATCATCGTTCCCGACGCCGTCCAGCTTATCCTACCCTGTAACGAAAGCCTCTTCCGGGCAAACGGCTCTATGCGGTGGATGCAATTGGTCCGCAGTGGCAAGCGGCTTCTGATGCCAACGGTCATGGCGCCTGCGGAAACCGTCACCGTACCTGCTTTGGAGAATCCGGTAGACGATTTCTGCATGCATGGAGTGCTCGCAATGGTCCAATTGCGATTATCAGAAGCATACCACCGTCTCCTATCAAACAGGGCAAGCTATCCGTTTGCTCCATGCCATACGTACGCTATGGATGGGCGAGCGAGGTGCTTGCCATCTCTCCAGCTTCAGATCGCGGAGAAGTACGGAGATGTTCTGGAGCGACTCAACCCCAATGCTGCGATTATGTGGCACAATATCTGCATGACTTTGACGGCCGATACGCAGGTCTTTGACTTGGCCGCCGGACGTGCAGGTGCAGGACCCGCGCGAAAAGCGCTGGACGACATTGCGGCATGGTCGCAGACACCGGCGGCCAGAAGATCGTGCCTGCATGCGGCTCACATATACAAAGCCATGACCAATCGAAAAGCGTCAGACCACACCATGTTCCACTCGGTTTTCTCCTTATTCTCGGCGGCACTTGTATTAGGGCTGTACATCTTCATGGTGCCGAATCCCAGTGAAGTCCAGGTCGGCGGTACGTCGATCGAGTTACTGGACGACATTGATTGGAAGAGGGTTGGCACAGAAGGCTTCACCAGTTTCATGGAACCGCGGGGTTCTCAATCGTTTACTCCGTCCGATGACCCAGCAGTGAACTTCATTCGGAACGGGGGCACGGTCTATTTTCGCGGCGTACCGTTCCAGGGAGGATACCAGTCTGCCCGGCGGATTCTCCTGGACTACGCGGGTCTGTTGAAAGACGCCGGAAAATGGAGCGTGCGCAAGTTCTCCTATGTTCTCCACATTATGAGCGATGTCCTTATGGAAGTTGAATGAATGTGCAATGGCAAGGCTTCTACAGTGTGCTGGACACCACGGCCTCAAGGTTACGAAACCCCGACGCGCTACAGGCTACAAGAGAGCGGTGCAATATTGAAGAAAATGGCTGGACCATTGACCATAGCTATTAATATGACCTCGCGGGCCT
This sequence comes from Aspergillus egyptiacus, assembly GCA_025688805.1. Taxonomy (NCBI): domain Eukaryota; kingdom Fungi; phylum Ascomycota; class Eurotiomycetes; order Eurotiales; family Aspergillaceae; genus Aspergillus; species Aspergillus egyptiacus. The sequence continues at coordinate 25,701 of MU628428.1, forward strand.
GTGTACGATATTCATCTTGATGCCATATACATGATGTCAAATTGACTTGTACAAGAGATATCAGTTCAAGTGAGGCTCCGTTCCTTCACACGGGTATACAATGTATTCAACTCCTCCTCCGGAGCCTCAACGCCGGGCGCATTAACCCTCTCCGGCTCAAAATCCCCATCTCCATTCCTCAACAACTCCTCCTCCTGCTGCCCCCTGGGATCCCCCCAAAGCTTCAACTTCGAGCACCCCCGGTACCCCTCCCCATACCACAACGCCTCGCCATGCCCACGCCCATCTGGATACCCACATCCTCCTCCACACCCACCCTCCTCTTCCTCCCCCTCACTCTCCCAAACCTGGAAATACTCCTCCTCCCCCTCGCCCCCTCCATCCTTCGCCCCTCGATCCCGATCCCGATCCCGAATCCAAACACCCCCAGTCTCAACCGCATTCCCCTGACAATACTTCCTCACACAAAGCCCATTACACGCCGCATTCGGCATATGCAGCACATCCTCCAGCACGAGGATATTCATCCGCCCGTCCTCCGGCGACCGCCGCACCTTGAGCTCCACCGTGCCGACGCCCAGCACGCGCCGACCGCCGACTTTGCTCGGTGCGCGTCGGTACGTCGTGAACGAGGAGCGGTTCTTGGCGAAGTGGCTGTTGCCGGGCGTGAGGAGCCAGGTCCAGCAGCGGGTTTGGTTGCTACCGCTGCTACTGCTGCTGCTGCTGTTCTTGCGGTTTCGGCGGGAGTTGCGGTTGCGGTTGCGGTTGCGGTTTGGGTTGGGGTTTGGGTTCGGGTTTGGATTGGAGGAGTGTGAGGGGTGTTTTGTGTGCGTGTAGTAGCGGGAGTTGGATTTTAGGTTTGTCATGGTGGTGGATTGGAGGTTCTAGGTTCAAGTGTGGCACTTGATCTGATCTGACGAGAATCAGAGAATACTGAAGATTGGAGTTTGTTTCTGAGGACTCGAATTGTGTATATATATTAGAGGTCGTGGCGAAGGGAGGGGGCTGTATGTATATTAATTGCTTTTGCAGAACCAAGCTTTTACTTGGTCGCCTCGAATCGATGACAAAGTCGGGTTCCAAATGTCGTGCTCAACCAATTAAGGTATCTAAGGTAGGTAAGGTATGGTTTGATCTCCGCTGAGGTATATCTCGTAGCCATTTATCGTATCGGAGCTGAGCCTTCGTCGACATGCCTACGGTAAGGTAGTTCTAGACTCTAAGATCCCAAGGGCGATTCGTATGTCTTGACGTCAAGTGGCAAGCTCTCTCGACGCATAAGCAACACACAAGCATTCCCGCTAAGCATTGACCCAAGGATCTAGCTCTGTTCTATAGAAACAATGATCTCCACGCTATCGGAGAAAAGGATGTATCTTAAGCAAGTTGGGAAACGGTTGAAATTACCGATAGAGAATCCCCTCCACAACCTCCGCAATAGCCAAAGAGCTCGTCAACCCGGGACTCTCAATGCCCAGCAGATTCACAAATCCGGGAAACCCTTCCTCCTCTTGTATCACGAAATCCTGGAATCCCTTCCCCGTATTCACCGCGCCCCCGCGCGACAACTTCGGCCGGATCCCGCAGTAACTCAAACTAATCGCCCCGGGGTCGATGTTCGGCAGATAGGCCTGGATCTCAGGGAGTGCGAGATGGAGACGTTCCGGGTTGGGCCTTAGATCCGTCGGGTCGTCGACCCATTCCACGTCGGGCCCGAAGCGGATCTGCCCGCCCATGTCGAGGGTGAGATGGGTTCCCAGACCGCCGTGACCGGGCAATGTCGCCGGGTAGACGAGGACGGAGGGGGCGCGGGTTGGGAACGACGAGGCGTAGGAGAAGTACGTGCCCTTTGCGAAGTAGGGTGTTCGATGTCGGGAGGGCGGGAGGAGGAGGTTATTGATATGGCACGCGGAGTTTCCTGCACTGTTCACGAGCGTCTCGGCCACGATGGAGGTTGTCTCAACGCTCTCATTACCACTCCCACTCCCCGACCGCGCCGTAATCCTATACCCGTCCCTTCCGCCATTCAAGGCCTCGATCCCCGTCACTTCCGTGAGAAACGCACAGTCGCCGCCCTTCTCCTCAAAATCCCCCTGCAGATACGTCATCAGCGCATGGCTATCGATTATCCCCGTCGACAGACTCTCGAGGATGCCTGCACGCGCGCGGACTTCGGGCTCGCGCTGCGCCGCCTCGTCAGCGGGGACTAGACGCGTCGGGACGTCGAGCTGTTTCGCCAGCTCGTGGATCTTCATCGTCGCCTCCCACTGTTCTTCGTTCTGGGCGACAACCCATTTCTTGGTGTTGCGGTGCGGGATGCCGTGTTTGGCGCAGAGGGCGTAGAGGAGTTGCTTGCCGCGGATGCAGAGGTGGGCTTTCTGCGTGTCTGTGCCGTAGTAGAGGCCTGCATGGATTACCTTTTTTTTTCGCGGTTCCGATTAGTTTTAGGTAGGATTTATTAGGGTGTAGAGAAGATGTAGGTAAATGTAGGTGTAGGTGTAGGTATGTACCTCGGAGTTCCGACTACTCGTCTCCGTGCCCGGTGCATCATGGCGCTCGAGGAGAATGGTCGAAGTGTTTGGGCGTGAGGCTAGGGCACGAGCAACGGCGAGGCCGACGACGCCGCCGCCAATGACCTAGGTGTGGTTGTGAGATGATGCGAGTTTGAGCAATGGGGGGCAGCGGGAATGGGACGACGTACTGCGTGAGTGACGTCGGCTGAAGAGGAGCGGGTAGTGGAAAACTGGCGGCGGGGAAGAAGACTCCTGCGGACGCAGAGCCTGAGACCGGCTCGGGTCGCCATTGGGGCGGATAGGAATGAGTTTAGATATCAGATTATATATTTTATTTTAGAGGTAGGCCATTATCATTATGTGCGTTCTGAATGATCGTGAGTTGGATGAAGATAAGAGCCCGAGTCCGCAAGCTGCTTGCTTCAGAAGTGGAGCCGGACGGGTGCCGATCGTGAAGAGCAGGACTATGAAGTATATAGCACGTAGCAGCGCGTAGCGGAGCAGAGCCATGTCAATTTCTTCAGATGGGTATATACATTATTTACCACTCACTGTTAGCTTGTTCTATCATAAGGTGTTTCTATATGATACACACGGTGGCGCGTTGTAGGAGTGGACGTCGCAATCTATGCCCACGCCTCTCGAACCTATTAATATTAATGAACGCAGGGTGTTTTCACATCCGGTTAGGTGCGACGCCCCACGCTCTTGAGCATCTCCTCGAAGTGCTGCCCGGGTCAGTTACATTCTCGTGTCGGACTGGGAGGCTACTCACCTGTTTCTGCTCTGTCGCTAACTTGCCTTGTGTGTCCTATCTGTAGTCAGTATTGAGTTCCTCTGGCAAGGGCAGCCACGTACGCTTATTATGGTCATAATCAGAGAATAATTGTTGTAGAGGAACCGCTCTCTCCGTTTTGCATCCCCACCAATCCGGCTGAGCTTGGTCAAAAGCCCGTCAAATTCAGAAGTTAACCGAGAAAGACTGTTTGCGACGGGCTCGTCGTCGCCAGCTTCGCTGCTGAGCACGAGGATACCATGCAGCAACTGTCCGAAGCGCTGCGTGAGGAAATGCGGTGCAGATGATTGATTAAGATCGTCACCGCCCGCAAGCGACAAAGCAGAAACTGCACTGCGGCTTGTGTTTGCACCGATCCGTTTCAGAGACTCGCAGTGGGTGTCCATGATCACTTGGAAGCGAGGCCACAGCTGCATGTTGACCCCGTTGATGTAAGAGTCAGCAACGGGCACTTTCCGTCGCTGCAGCTCAAACGCAGAATGCTGATTCAATCGCACACATATAAGCACACCAAGTGAGTCGGTTGTGTTCTCAATTAGTTGTTTTGTCAGATTTTGGCCCAGAGAGAATACGGGATTGAAGATCTCCAGAGCCTTGCGGGAAATCTGCTGGAAGGATAAGGTTGAGAACATCTCTGTCATAAAGGAGTACTCAGCCGAGACGTTATCAACGAGTGCGAGATTGAAGTTTCGGAATGGGACTTCAATCCCATGAAAAGCGGTGTCCTCCTCAGCAAGATATGAAGACAGAGCCATTTGGTTTCCTGTCCGAAGAATGTCAACTCTCCTACCGAGTGAGAAGGGATCGTGCGCAGCGGTACCGGCCCGTCCTCCAGAAACCAGGTTCCCTGTAACATATTAGCCCATATCCTGTAGTTACAGAAGGAGGTAACGGACCCGACTTTTGGGCATTGGGATCCCCTCCCAGGATCTCGTTTCGGTCAGTCGGGTAGACTTTGATTTTCGAGAGTGCTTGACTATAGCGCGTGAAATGTGATAGGTAGTACCAGCGCATGGTGTTGATGTAGGCCTGTGTAATTTGCCCAGCAAGCTCCGGGTGGGCTCTTGAGATATAACTGTATAGGTCTTTGAATTTGACCAAGCGCTGTTGCTGGATAATCTGGGCGTTGATGTTGGGGGATCTAAGAGCCCGCACCTGGGAGACGAGATAATCTCGGATTCTCTCTGTCGCCTGATTGCACGTCAATACTTTTGAAGACACTTTGGGGTAGGTAACTGCCTCACCTTCTTTTTAACATCTTCCAGTAAAGGCCGTACGTCGTCGACGGCTTTAGAAGAGCTTGAGCTAGCAATCTTGGCTTCTATGCTGGCAGAGCGCGCCTCTATCTCGTTCAGTGCCTTCACCCAATTCTCATCAACAGGCCCCTCGGCAATCATGCGTACAGAAGCTGGGGAGACACTGATCTCTTCCACAGCAGGACCTAGCAATTGTTCGACCTTCTTCCGATTTTCCAGCATAGAATTTAGCTGAACAGATCGAGTTTGAAGGGTCTCGATCTCGGCCGAAACGGTTCCCAATTCATTCTGGAAATCATTCAAGTACATCTCAACCGACCTGGATACCTCGTCGCAGCCTGAAATGGCCGAGTGCAGCTCCTGGAACTTGTCCCTCTCCTTCTCGAACTGTTGAATTGTCTGTGCGCCAATATCTCCATTTCCTGTTTTGACTGGCTCTGCTTTCTGCGCAAACTCTTCGAGACTCAAGCCACCAAAGTCGATATCCTCCACTAACTGGACCGGTTTCGTTTCGGCGGCTGGTGCCTTCACGGAGCTATGGGCTTCGGATTCGCCATTGCGCTTCCGGATTATGCCATTCAATACCTGCAGCGGGTCGGCGACATCGGAAGGACGTTTCCTTGCAGTTGGATTGCGCTTCGGTTCCTCCTGGACACGTGTGACCGTTTGTAAGGAAGTGGTCGAGGGGCTCGGAGACACCAACGGGGACAGTGACGATCCTGGCCGACTGAGTCCGGGACGACCATTCAAACGGTTTGGTGACAGGTATCTTGTCGATCTCTGGGGGTTCGGGGAGCGACTGCGACTATCGTAATGTGATCCGGATGGTGAATGATTGGCGATGCGGTCGAGCCACATGTTTGGGGAGCTGAATGCGGAGAAGCTGCGGGCAACGGCTGGAATGTGTTCATGTCATGAGGTGGATTATAACTGGTAAAACAGAATAAAGCTGCCTTCTGCAATATAGCACACGAGCGAAAGCATGGAAAAGAGAAGAATATAGCTGGCGAGAAGTTAGGACATTGGATACTATTCGTTTGAAGCTCGTTGTCCAGATGTCGGAATATCTATCTCAATACGGAAGGGTCTAGGCGGACGGAGAAACACTCCGAAAGAGGATTAAGCACCGTTTCGGAAAACGCTAGGCCCCTTTCAGGTCTAGCGACTAGACCCCGCCACAACCACACGGCGCGGATTTGTCGATTTCTTTTCGTGGATTATTTCCCCTCTTCAAGGCTGCCCTTCAGTTTTTTCCTTCTTCTCCTCTCTTCATCTCCAAGCAAATCTCATCCTCTCCTTTTTTTTGTTTCTTTACCAGTTCCCCTTGTGATTCCCTTTAGCATCTATCATCATGGCTGACGAGGTACTGTCTCCGTCCCCCCCTCCAATGCGTCACTCCGTGAATTTCTGCCATGTCCCTCCTCTCTGCATGTATCGCTGCAGTTCAAGGGCCGGGACACAGGAACTCTCTTACCCCACCTGTATCCCATGAATTTCACCCCTACACAGGATGCAGATGAACCTGTGCATCAGCATTTTATTGATTGCCGACTCGCCTGATCTTTTTATCGACGTCAAACTAAATGTTTTCGTATAGCACGAGACCTTCGAGTCCGCCGACGCTGGCGCCTCCGCCACCTTCCCCATGCAGTGTTCCGCTCTGCGCAAGAACGGTCACGTTGTCATCAAGGGCCGCCCCTGCAAGATCGTCGACATGTCCACCTCCAAGACCGGTAAGCACGGTCACGCCAAGGTCCACCTTGTCGCCCTCGACATCTTCACCGGCAAGAAGCTCGAAGAACTGTGCCCTTCTACCCACAACATGGACGTCCCCAACGTCAGCCGCAAGGAATACCAGCTCGTATGTATTGCAATATGTAAAATGGGTAAAGTCCCGCGTACTAACGTACTTTAGCTCGACGTTACCGATGATGATTTCCTTTCCCTGATGGATGAGAACGGCAACACCAAGGACGATGTCAAGCTCCCTGAGGGTGATGTTGGTGACAGAATCAAGAAGATGTTCACCGACGAGGGCAAGGACTGCAGTAGGTGCCACCAAATGTGTAGTTTCAAGCACGCCGGACCCTGGAGGCTTACACATTTACAGATGTCGTTATCCTTACCGCCATGGGCGAGCAGTCCTGCATGGAAGTCAAGGAGGCCCCCAAAATGTAAAGAACCATAATGTCTATTTACTGCCGCATCAAGCACTTGTTTAATCGAAAGACGTATGATGTCTTGGGCTTCAACTAAAGGATGATGCTACGTTTTGCGCAGAGTGTGGCATGACTGTTTACTCCTGCGATGTAGCCTTGGGTGTGCTTTGCGAGCAGAACTTAGTCGCATGTATTTGGCAGGTCAAGCATGCCTCAGCTTCCAACGGGACTACCCGCAGTTCCGTACTCTTACGATTGTTTGACGAACGAAAAAAAATTTTATTTCTTGACGCCTCAAGTTTGTCTTTTTGATAGTAGCCCTGTAGGATAAGTTAGTGTCTTGGAATGCTGTAGCGCTCGATTTGTGATGTGTCTTGCGTAGTGATGGACATTGGGTCAAAAAGAATATCAAGGTACAGACTAAGAATGTCTGGCGTTACTAATAAGAAGTAGATCTCGGTTGGACTTCTGCGCCATCACGATCTATGGGTCGTTGCCGTTGTCAAAAAGTCCCGGGGAATTGGGTGAACACAAAAAACTTTCCGTCTTCAAATCTCTCCGCATGAAAAGGACCATGCCTTATCCCATTGATAAAGCCCAGATATAAGAATGAAGCAGGCTGCCCTGGATGGAATACATCACGCGAGAGCCCTGCGGTCAGGAAGGATGCCGTGAAACTCGCTTCTACCTTGATAACGGCCTGTGGTTCTGCAGGCGGGGTCATCAGCAAGCGGTATGAAGAGTCTCTCTTAGAAGGCTGACTATTATTACGAGAACACAAGCCTGACGTTGCTCGGAATTTCTAAGCTGACGACACGTTTTTCAGGGCCGGCAAGCAGAAGAAGACCCAGATGACTTTGGAACGCAGGGCAAGACAAATCGGTTGAAGCAGCCCGTCGTCGAAAAGACTCAGAGAAGTAACAGCAAGATCCCAGTTGGGATGTAATAGAGACTAATGGGCGCCAGAATACCGAGGCAAACAGGCTTATCGCCTTTTTCTGCATATTTATCAGTTGATACTCTGGAAGCAGTGCCACGCCCTGGTAAACGACCGAGGCTTTCCGCCACAGATTGAGGTACGCATGCATCCGCTTTCTGCGGTTAAAACAACAACGACCGCTGATCATATGCTCAGAATGTTATTCGCGATCTTTGGGCACTCCGTTTGGAAACGTTTGCAAAGAAGATAGCAGACGTTGAGGGCGAGGACTCCCAACCAGAGTTTTTCAGCTCGCAGCCAGCTAGTGCTCGAGAAGACACTGACACGGACGTATTCAAGCCGGGCAGTAAGCTTGTACGATGGCCTCGTCTGATCGACACAGTCGCCCTTTGCTATCTCGGAGCCATCTTGATGAGGCTCCCAGTGAGTGTTGCGGATTTCCATCAGTACGCTCCATGACTGGCCGTGAATGTTCAGTCTCTGACGTTGTCTAGAATGGCCATGCGCAACGACATACTTTACTACAGGGCGCTGATTCATATTCCCCGGGAGATGAAGGAGAAGTTACCGCAAGAGTATATCCCTCTTCTTGATACAACGGTACGTCCTACGCAAGGTCATTTAGCCCTGTTCTAACTACCTTTAAAGAGGTTATTGAAGGCAGAGGACCTGCACAACGCTGTGCTTGACCTCCTACTACTCTATCATCGGCAGTTCAAGATGCAATTCCCTCCCTTAAATGTCCCACCCATGCTATACAGGCTTATCAGAAGGCTAGCGCTCCCAGGTAAATTCGTTCAATGCCCAGAGTCCGTTTTGTGTGAAAGTACTAACAGTTCATAAGTCGACATCTACCCTGTCGTCAAAAGGCTACAGACATTGTTGGGATTCACATTCGAATACCCCACAAAGATCGTTGGGAGGAAGAGACCCCTCGACAAACCAGAACTCCAATTAGTGACCCTTGTAGTGATTGCAACCAAACTTTTGTTCCCGTTCGATGATATTCAACGACATCCGACATCCGCTCAAGAACCGACGGTACAGGAAATTGACTGGTCAGCCTGGGTAGAAGTTCAAAGTCACTTTGAACGTCGAGGCGCATCTTCCGGTAGAATTGGAAAGGGCAAAGAAATCCTAGTCAACGAAGGGGATGTACTAACTATGACACCGGACCAGCTGGATGAGTACATGAACTGGTACGAGAGCTCATGGCTTGACAGCAGCAAAGGTGCGATACAGTATCCGTGTTCTCCTTTCATTCACCTCTTCTAACTTGCATAGACCCGGGCCCATTGGCCTCCTTATTCCCACTTGGGGGATCAAACCAAAGCAGAGCAGAGGGGCCAGAAGTGGAAGACAATGAAGAGAAAGCTTTGGACACTATGCTCGGCATGGCTCAGCGATATCTCAAAACTCGAGCAATTGTGGATGACCCGGATTCGGATTTACCACGACCTGGTTCATTCTACCCTCGTTATCGCCAGGAATCCGACCTGCCAGACTCGGCACGAGCGTTCTACGAGACAACCGCCAAGGTCTCCGGGATATCTTTGTCAACGCTTGTCCGCTGTGTCTCCCAGGCAGAAATGCAAATCAATAAGTGGTTAGAAGACCAGAGACGCATTCAGCATTTTGCTGGGCAGGAAATGGAGTTCGAAGATCCTGATGCTGAGGATGTGGGAGACGTCAGTAGCGTACAGGGAGTCCGGGAAGAGGATAGGCGATAGTCTTCTGCTTTCAGTTGGCCCCGAACCCTCCTATGTATTTGGTGATCCCAGTCACGGACTGTACAATGTACTGTACAGTAAGTAAATAGATGGATAATTTTCTTATATGAAGATGTAAAAGTGACATTAATACGTACTACCTTACTTACTACCTAAGGTAGTACTGGTAGGTAGAGTACCTAAGGTAGTAAGACGGAAAATGTGGAGAAAGACCGAATCAGGCGCCAAGGCGCCAAGGCGCCAACGATAAAGACGGAAACAGCACCCCGTTAGGGCTTAGGGTATCCCCAAGAGCCGTGCCCCGTCCACCGCTTGCTAAGCGAGAAATCCTCCAAATTGACATTGCCTCATCCGACCGACCCTTCCAGCGATTGTCAGCCAGCAACAACGAAAAATCGCAACCAGTACGTGATTACCCATGATCTTGATGTTCTGTCAACCCTGGAAATCAACTGCTGACATGGACCTTTTTTCTCGCGATTACAGTGCAGATGTAGGTCTTTCGAAACTCCCCAATGTGTTCCCACCGTTATACCGTCAACGTCGCAACGCTCGAGTCCCGCAGCACAACTGGAGACAGCGGAATGATAAGAATCGGCGACGGGATAGAATGAAATGGGAGTGGTGTACTGACGCTCTCCGGAATATAGTTTCGTCAAGACCCTGACGGGTAAGACCATTACCCTCGACGTCGAGTCGAGCGACACCATCGACAACGTCAAGACCAAGATCCAGGACAAGGAGGGAATTCCCCCGGACCAGCAGCGTCTGATCTTCGCTGGAAAGCAGCTTGAGGATGGCCGTACCCTGAGCGACTACAACATCCAGAAGGTATGAGGCACACCGAACCAATTAGTCGGCGCGTATGATATTGGAACATCAAGCGGAAGGGTCCAGTCATTTGCGATACAACTGCGTGGCCATATTCTGCTTGGAAGAGGAGGATTGAGTGGATTATCTTTCTGGATGGGCAATCGACTGGATTGATTGAACGGCCGGCTGACGACTGTTCCAACGTTATAGGAGTCCACCCTCCACCTCGTCCTCCGTCTCCGTGGTGGTATCATCGAGCCTTCTCTGAAGGCCCTTGCCTCCAAGTACAACTGCGAGAAGAACATCTGCCGCAAGTGCTACGTACGTCTTACCTCATCCGGCACACTCGAACTCGTCCTATCCGAGTGAATGATCCTACCCAAACCCGGATACTAATGACCTGAAACAGGCTCGTCTCCCTCCCCGTGCCACCAACTGCCGTAAGAGGAAGTGCGGTCACTCCAACCAGTTGCGCCCCAAGAAGAAGCTCAAATAGACGATTCTCTGTTACGTGTTTTTTCTGCGTTGCTGGTGCGGAAGGGTGTGCTGAGACGATTGCAACGCGAAAAAGGTTCCTTTTTTATTACGCGGCGTTGGAATGATGAAAACAACATCAGAGCTGGAGTCTATATTTTACATGACTACTCTCGGAACCAGTTGCAGTCAATCAAACAATTGTAAAATTCAGATCTTCTTAACTAAGTCCCTGGTCTGTAGCTAGATAAGATACAGAGTGTAGGATACAGGTAAGTATACATAGCGCATAGTCAAAATGGGACCATGTCATTTATACTAATGGTCCGACCACTCACGAATCCGGACTTAGGAACGCAAGTCCACGAAACCGTGATCACTCTACTCTAGAGCTAGAACATCCGCTTGTCGTCATGATCAACGTGGTCATCATCGTGGTCATCGTGGTCATCCTTCTTGGAAACAGGGCTTCCATGGCTATAGTTGACATCATCAGTCGAGACGACCACACAAGGGAGGGCGCATGCAAAGGGACACTCACGCAAAGAACAAAATCTTAATCGCGATCGCAAAGCCGGCATGCAGCAGAATAACCAGCACCAACAGCGCCCGACTAGCCTTCGCATCCGTCGCACTCAGCACAGGATATAAATTCCTCAAGAGAAAGAACACCGTCCAGCCAAACCCAACACCCACAAGCGCCCAGTTTAACGCCGTCAACGGCGACCAGCTGACAAGTGCCACAGCAATCCAGACCAGATTCGAGTACCCGTATAACGCCCAGCACTCGATGAGATCGGCCGTTGAGCTCCCGAACCAACGGAGGGCGCCCCACAGCGCGATGGGGAGGACAAAGGTATAACCGTAGACGAGACCGGCGGCGCCGGAAAGCAGCGTAAAGTCGTATTTGAAGTGGTCTTTATCGTTGTTGGAGAGCCATTGCGAGATCGTTCCTGTTAGGAAGAGGATTACGACGACTGTGGTTGCGATCCAGAAGGGGCCGTAGAGATCCGCGTTGCCCTCGAGGACGTCGAGGAAGTTGCTGCGCGGGTAGACGGAGGCGACGCAGCGGCGGAGAACCTCGTTCGTGTCAACGTCGAAGTATTGCTCGTAGTAGTGGATCGACCACCAGGCGTGCTTTGTGGGCGTGCCTCCTGGGGATCTGTTGCGGCGTGAGGATGAACCGCCGCCGCCGCTGCCTAGGAAGGGAGCATTGTCTGGGTGGGATTTGGCGTTTCGTTGGTCGTTTTCGAAGTCTGGACGGGATTTCTTAGTTGACCGAAGGGTATGTGTGGTTGGGAAGAGCTAAAGCCTACTGGATGGGTGGAATTCAAGGTCCTCTTGGAGGTCAGTGTGTCCGAGGTCGTCGCCCTGGTGCGCATCAGTATAAAGTGCAAGGCTGAGAATGGCAAAAATGGCAAAATCAAACCTCTGCATCGACGTCTACCACGACGTCGTAACCCTGGTTGGACATTGTGAGCTGGTTGTATCTGCTTCGAGAAGCCAGCTGTTAGATTATGGAGAGGTGATGATGCGGCCGGGGAAATGCCAGCCTAGGCACAGGAGCATGAGCCACACACTAGCCTCATTCAGCCACATTTATTTCCTCTTACTCACAGCGCACAACGGCCTCGAACTTCAGAACCATTTGGCTACGTAAGTAGGCATTCTTAATAATACCCAACTGCTCCATATACTCCATAAGAATGAGGGATAAGTGTTGAGGTGATATATATTGTTCTGCGCTTCTATTTGCATGGTGTAGACAGCAATCTAGCCAATGCATCAGACCACATCCCGAACGGCAAACGGGATGCTTAGGTGCTCCGTATGATGCAGGCTGTCCCAATACAAGAGACCAATGTCCTAATCGTCCGGGGCAAATGGCGGAGAGAATTGCCCGGATCTTGATACTCGAGCGTTCTCTACTGCATAGAGGCATCAACCTAATAGAAAGCCCCATTCGAATTGGCCCTATACTCGATCATCCCCGGAGAACGTATCCATTCATGAGTATGTAGATAAAGGATTCCAAATAGATAGATAGAACAATATCCATATCTACCTCGTGACACGGGCCTTGGAGTATACTAGTAGCTGCGAGTTGATACCTACCAGATGGGGTCAGGTCTGATAGAAAGCAACACATCTCCAACAGCGGGAGTTCCCGCCACTGTATTTAATTGCTTCGACTCTCCTCATACTACCTGCATTTATAACCTATCTCATCCCACCCACTGAAAATAATCTGTGCTGAATGAAGGCTTGTTTTGAATAGTAATAATAGCCGAGTATTGTTATTATTATTCTCGCTCTCGAGCCCGGAATGAGGGAGAAGCACAGCATGTCTCCCTCCGAGACGACCCCACTTCTTGTTCCGGTCCAAGTCGCTCCCCATCGTCACCGATACCCCCATAACAAGCTCCGCCGAGCCTGCACTTACTCCTTGACTCTACTACTAGCCGTTGGCCTCGTCCTATTTCTATTTCCCTCGGCTGTCCTCCCGCGCGAGGGAGGTTCGCTCTGGTCTTACCTACCCGGAGCTCACCCATACCCAGAACACTGGCCCTTCGGCAATGGTCTCGATTATGAGGAGCTCCAAACTCTCCTCCTAGGAACGCCGTCGGCGGCCCGTGCTCGCGAATGGAGCAAATACTACACGGCCGGGCCTCATCTTGCAGGCAAGAATCTGAGCCAGGCGCTGTGGACCAAGGAGCGGTGGGAGGAATTCGGCATCGCGGATACCAAGATCGTTTCCTACGACGTTTACCTCAATTATCCAGTGGACCATCGCTTGGCTATGTTGAAGGGGAGTGATGTCGCATTTGAGGCTTCGCTCGAAGAAGATGTTTTGGAAGAGGATAGTACGAGCGGTCTGCCTAACCGCGTGCCTACCTTCCATGGATACTCCGCGAGTGGGAACGTTACGGCGCAGTTTGTCTATGTCAACTTCGGGACCTATGCTGACTACGAGGATCTGGTAAATGCAAATGTCAGTCTCGCGGGCAAGATTGCCATTGCGAAGTATGGCCGGATCTTCCGCGGATTGAAGGTGAAAAGGGCACAGGAGCTTGGAATGGTCGGCGTGATTCTCTATGACGATCCGCAGATGGATGGAGAGTATACTGAGGAGAACGGATATAAACCATATCCGGAGGGCCCAGCCAGGAATCCTAGCGCGGTCCAGCGTGGTAGCACTCAGTTTCTGAGTGAGTTTCACAGTATTCCAGGTTTCCATATGCATAAAATTAACAAATGTGTGCAGGTTTTGCCCCAGGGGACCCTACCACACCGGGATGGCCATCTAAACCAGGATGCGACCGACAGGACCCTCATGACTTCATTCCGTCCATTCCCTCCCTTCCCGTCTCTTACTCGGAGGTACTACCCCTGCTCAAAGCCTTGAATGGCCATGGTCCGAAGGCATCCGATTTCAGCGAGTGGTGGCAAGGAGGTGGTCTTGGCTACAAAGGTGTTGAGTATAATATCGGGCCTTCTCCCGAGGATGTTACCGTCAACCTTTATAATGAGCAGGAGTATGTTACTACTCCGTTGTGGAACGTCATTGGTGTTATACCCGGCTCTCTCCCTGACGTCGTTATTCTCGGCAACCATCGCGATGCGTGGATCGCTGGTGGTGCCGGTGACCCGAACAGTGGCTCCGCCGTGTTGAACGAGGTCATCCGCAGTTTTGGAGAGGCCCTCAAAGCTGGCTGGAAACCGCTCCGCACTATTGTCTTCGCAAGCTGGGATGGGGAGGAGTATGGATTGCTAGGATCGACGGAGTGGGTCGAAGATAACCTTCCCTGGCTCTCGAAATCTAACGTTGCGTATCTGAATGTCGATGTTGCTGCATCTGGCACCCGAATCCACCCCACGGCAAGCCCGCTTCTGAACAAGCTTATTTATGAAGTGACTGGCCTGGTCCAGTCTCCCAACCAGACTGTCCAAGGTCAGACCATCCGTGATGTCTGGGATGGATACATTGGCACAATGGGTAGCGGAAGCGATTTTACTGCGTTCCAAGATTTCGCAGGAATTCCTAGCTATGATCTTGGCTTTAAAAACGGCCCCAAAGACCCTGTGTATCACTACCACTCCAACTACGACAGTTTCGACTGGATGCAGCGCTTCGGCGACCCGCAATGGCTCTACCATGAGGCATGCACCAAAATCTGGGCTCTGGCTGCTGCAAGATTGGCCGAGACTCCCGTCTTATTTCTCAATGCCACGGATTATGGCCTGGGCTTGGAGGAATATGTGGACAGAATTAGGCCCGCTGCGGACAATTTGCCGGCCGGTGTCTCCTTCGACTTTGGGCCACTGTACCATGCGATATATGAGCTCCAAAAAGTTGCGGTCAAGTTCGACGCCTACGCTGCCGACTTGACCTCTCAACTCGAGGAAGACCTCCCCTGGTATCTTTGGTGGAAGAAGGTAAGGCTATTCTTCCTAGTCTACGAGGTGAACACCAAATACAAGAACATCGAGCGTCAGTTCCTGTACCAGCCTGGACTGGATGGACGGAGCTGGTTCAAACACGTAGTTTTTGCGCCGGGGCTTTGGACGGGTTATGCGGGCACAACTTATCCAAGTCTCGTGGAGAGTTTGGAAGCTGGAGATATGGCTAATGCCGAGGTGAGTTCTTCCATCAATTACTTCTCTCTTGCAGCAGGAACTCATCATGAACAATTCTTAGAAATGGTTGTATATCATTATTGAGCGGGTCAATGCTGCGGCTCGATTGCTCCAATAGAATCACCCGCTTAGGTGCTATTGCGAGGAAGTTGTGAGTGGCTGGATGCTTCAAGCCTATGCAGAATAAATCCTTGCAGATACGAACAATCACACGATCCTGCAAAGTAACCAACCCCTGCAGCTTTTACAAATCATCTAGGGGATTATCAGGTCATCTCGGTTTAGATGTCCGATCCATCATGATCTAGCTGCTTTGCCGATTTTCTTGCTTGCTCTTTTTGACTCTGGTCGTCGCTGTGAACTAGCAGATATAGAATAAGTTTGATGATTATAGAATCCGCAGATCTGGCATCGTTTGCTGGCTCGAATTTGCAAGTCAAGACAGACTCAACCTTGGAAAGTGTACTTAGGTATGTATATGCATACGGACTTCCTGCAGAGCAGTCGATTGGGTCGATTACTGGCGGTTCTCGGTTGGAATGGAAGTCGGACGCTTTGTTGCACAGCCCCCGGAAGCGTGTGCCGAGATGCACGCGATGCCTGTTACTTTCTCACTTAGCTGCTTCGATCGAGTACCGACCTACGACTAGTAGGGGTTGGTCAGTACCTCGGTATCAAGTAGCTGTCATGGCTCAAGGTCAGTATAGCTTCAAAGACGCGGTTGCTGGGGTACTGTGTACACCAACAAAACCGGCCCTAAGTTTCTCGGCTGCTTCAGGAAGAGACGGTGTCAATCTCTCCAAGCGAACAGTAAACCATGCAGAAAACAATAATGAGAAAAGAAAGCATGCTAGGTAGAAAGAAGACAGAAGAGGGGAAGAAGATCACTTGACTCAGCTCCAGGCCTCGCTCCAAAAATCGCGAAAGGGAAAAAAGTCCACGGTCAGACTTCCTTCACTTGAACCTCAGCCTTTTCTCCCTCCCTATTCCTGTCTTTCTTCCTTTCTCCTTCCTCCTCCCTCAGCGCTCTTCCTTTGTTCCTCTCTCACGGCCCGTTCCGTCTCCCCTGTGTTGTACTGGAGGTATTCCGGGGCCAGCGACAGTTCCACTTGAAGTGTTGATCCTTTCGGCCACGAGGAACTAATTTCTTCGGTTCTCGGCTCTCATGCATGCAAGGGCCCCCAGACTGCCTATCCGGCAGCTCTTCATCCTCTGTAAGCCGACTATCGCAAATTCGCAGCCTCTAATAATCACTTACTTACTGCAGACGCGCAGCAATATGTCGCTTTGCAGAACCTAGTATGTCTACCAGGAAATAACCTTACAGCGAAGCATAGCTAAATAAGCAACTTTGGACAGTCGCCGTGACCTCGTATCTGCCATATCTTGTAAGTTAGAGCATGCCAAATTGTCAAAGGACTGTTTCTCACCAGAGCCAGCCTGAAATGGTCGAGAGTGTGGGCGTTCGAGAATCCGAAGTCGCAAAATGGGCGGGACTCACGACGGCCATCGCTTCTTTCTCTCAGGCTCTGATGGCCGTCTCCTGGGGTAGAGCGTCAGATAGGTATGGCCGCAAGCCAATCATCCTGTTGGGATTGAGTTTCACCATGATACTCTCCCTGGCCTTTGGGCTCTCCAAATCTCTACCTATGTTGGTCATCTGCCGCGGTATGATCGGTCTCATGAACGGGAATGTCGGCATTATCCGGACCATGGTGGCCGAAATGGTCCAGGACAAGGAGCTGCAACCCCGAGCTTTCAGCATCATGCCTATGGTCTGGACCATTGGGAGTATTTTTGGTCCTGCTTTTGGAGGATCCCTTGCTCGTCCGGCGGAGAAGTATCCGGAGATTTTTGGTAACTCCCGGTTCTTCCAGACATACCCTTTTGTCCTGCCCAACATTGTGTCCGCGGTCTTCTTTATTATTGGCATTACGACTGGTTTCTTGTTTCTACATGTATGCAGTCCCCTTAGTAGTTGGCTAAAAGGTCCTAACGAGATTCAGGAAACTCTAGCGGCAAAGAAAGGCCATCGCGATGCTGGTCTAGTACTAGGCGAAATCCTAACTCGTCCTTGCACTCGTCGGCGCAAGGCTGATCTGGACGAGACGTCCCCTCTGCTGGGAGAGAATCGACAGAGTGCCAAGATGCAGGATAAATCCGAAGTGAAACAACCCAAATGGCTAGAGGTGTTCACCTCACAGTCCAGCCTGATACTGTTAACATACACCTTAATGTCTGTACACACCATGGCATTTGACTCACTCCTGCCCGTGTTCCTTCACATCCCTGCCCAGCGCCTACAACACAATCCAGACGTACAGCTACCATTCAAGTTCGTGGGCGGTTGCTCCATGGACTCCCAACAGATAGGCATCTTCTACACACTGACAGGTGTAATTGGCATGGTGATCCAATTCTATATATTCCCCACCTCAGCCAAACGCTTTGGCGTGTTGAATTGTGTCAAGGCCACGACATTCCTCTTCCCCACCCTCTACCTCCTCACTCCGTACATAGCACTCGTCCCCGAGTCCATGCGCAGCGCGGCGATCTTCTGCCTCGTCCTCGCCAAGCTGACAGGCGCCATCTTCATCTTCCCCTGCATCACAATCCTCCTAACCAACTCTGCCAGCAGTCTGAGTATCCTCGGTACATTAAACGGCGTTGCCACCAGCGTCAGTGCAATTGGACGCGCAGCGGGGCCGGCGATAGTCGGGCCTGTCTTTTCGCTGGGCGTGAGGGCCGGCTATATCATCCTTCCGTGGTGGTTCCTTTCATTCCTTAGCGCAGTCGCTGCAATCCCGATTCTGTGGATCGTCGAGGGTGACGGCTTTCAGGCCCAAAACTCCGATGAGCCAGTCCCGCAATTGGAGCGTGCGGAGTCTGATCCTAGAAAATACCACGACGATCGGACAGGAAGGTAGATTAAACCCCGATATCAAATCTGCTGTACAGGCTGCCCTTCTATCATATCGACCAAAAAAAGAAAAGAAAGAAAGAAAGAAAGAAAAAGAGAAGAAACGAAAGTCAAATGAGTACAAGTCGAAACGAATGTCACGACACCACAGCATCACCCGACCAAAAGTAATGAATTCGAAGGACATCTGATTGAATGAGATATGCGCATAATCGGTATATATATTGATGAGCATGATTGTCATATAGATTGCAAGAAGCCTGTCAAATAGACAATCGCATAATTACCTTGAAACAATGAGAAGTACTTAAAAACATCCTTCCATAAATTGTCTACAAGTCTACTAATTTTATATACTTCCTTTGAATTTAGTATTAGTATATTGCAGTCAAGCCATAGCATATCCTCTCCGCCCGTAGCACAAAATACCGCCACACTGTAGATCCGCGATACGAAAGCTCTCACTTATCTATCCCATGGCTGATGACTCCATTGTAGGCAAAGATTGGGCTGATCTGTAAATAATGTACACCTGCACAGAGCAACCATGCCCAAGAATCCCTCTATGATTCTTACACAACTAGTACTAAGTAGGAGGAGCTCACTCCTGAAACCACAAATACATAGGCCCTTCACAGAGTCCACTTGCATCCATTCTGTATAAAAACATTATTTATTAGGTATTTAATTTATTATTTAAGACTACCAGCGACTGTTCTTAGCCCCCATACTTTGTATACATACTCCGATTACATTACCAACCATCCACGTGACAGACCAAAACCCGATAAGCAACCTCCGATCCGATAAGGAATTTTTATCATCATCCCAAACATCCATCCCAAATCCAATCCAATCCCTCTATCCCACTCCTTAATCAATCCGAGAAAACTGCAGGACAGTCCCCGCACACCATATAATCTCCTACATACACGCACACACAAAAAAGGAAACAGACAAAAGGACAGAGAAAAGAGGTGCCAGCCATGGTCCAAGGAACCCTCAAGAAGAGCACTGGCAAACCCAGCGGCGCGACATCAAAACGGTACGTTCCTCCCCCCCTCCCCAAACTATCTAGCCTACCCTATCTTCCACAGTCTTTTCGATACCTTTCCAATGAGAGATAAGGGGTTGATAAGAGGCTAACGGGTGAAAAACAATGCCTTGCGAGCAAATAGACCCTCCGCGCTCGGTCCGAAAAGGCTAGGGAATCGCACGATTGCGCCCAAGAAGGCTTCTTTGATTAAGCAGCAGAAGGTGACGAAGGTATGTTATATGTCTATATATTATATACTATGTATCTGCTCTTCGTTGAGTGGATGGAAGGGAGGTGCGGAGCGGAGCGGAGAGAGAAGAAGAAGGGAAGAGATGCCCGGGGTTTGGAGTTGAACGACGATGTGATTGATTTTCCGAGCTAGCATGGAATTATGAAGCTTTCTGTTGGTTCACGATGAGACTGACTTTTTCCCCCCTCCTTCTTTTATTAGAAACTAACGGCTGGGTTGACGGCGAAAACTGAACGGAGTCTTGCCCAGAGGGCTGGGCATCTTGAGATGCTCGCTGGGGGGAAGAAGGATAAGAAGGGGGCGGCGGGGAAGGGGAAGGAGAAAGGGGGGAAATAATAGAGTGAGTGAGGAAGAAAGGGAGGGAGGGAGCAAGGTTGGAAGTTCATGGAGATCTGGTATGAGCAGGATGGACGGCGTTGAGGAAAGGGCCGCCAAGCGAACAGCGGAGGTTGAGTATGTGGGAAATAACAAGGTCGGCTTGTGTATATGTGGAGGGAGACCCTGGGATATTTTGTCGACTCGCCCGCCGATTGTTAACCAGCGATATGATTAATGAAGTATTGGATACCCATTTATTCTGTGTTAAAGAGAGCTTTTGCAAGATTGTCCAATTATAGAGTAGAGGGAGGAGGGGAAACAACTAAATCTATTCTTGAACATGCAACCAGCGCAAGAAATGAGATTTGAACTGTGTCCAGTATCAAGAAAATTCGTCAGTCATAATAGAGTGAAACAAACAAGACGCTGCAAGGGTATCTCAAAAAACTAGCCTATTTACTCCGCCGCCTACAGTCATTCCTAACCACATTTTGAGGTTCTTCAGCCAAACGGAGGGCCTAGATTCTGGCAACGCGAACGGGCGCACCAGACTGCTCAATGAGCTCTGCGCCTCGGTCGATCCATTTCTTAAAGCCTTCATCGGTAGGGTCACTCGGGAAGTCATCCCAGACCGGATTCTCCGCATCGGCGTAGGTGGACCAGATGCCTTTGGGAACCTCAGAAGCGGACCACGAGGGCAATTTCGCCAGCACGCAGGTGTAGTAGACGTAGAGAATTCGGCAGAGCAGGTCGACTCGGTCTACGTAGTGTTGCTTGCTCGGGTCCGGCTCCCGGCCGCCATCGCCGAGGCGCTTCCACCACGAGACTCGCCAGCGGAGGGTGAGAAGAATGTGGCCCAGCTCTTTCAGGAAATTCATGTGCGTTTCCTGGGAGATCTGCTTCCATTTGATGTTGTAAAAGTCCCGTTCCAACCTTCGGAAGCCCTCCACTTCGAGCATACGGCAGACAATGCGGGAGAGTTGCGCTGCCAGAAGGATTTCGCGCTGATGGTCCGCATTGTTGACATCCATGGGCTCTTCTTTGCCTCCGGCTTCAAGAGGGATGAAGCTATAGCTCGCACGGCTTGGCATGTTGTTCCACCGAGAAAGCAGGGTCTAGTCAAGTAATCAGCGGCGGAACTGAGCACATGATAATAGACGCAACTTACGTAGATGTTCTTCATCGGATCGCAATCCCTGACACAGGTCAGCCAGTTCTTGGACTTGTCCTTCGACTCGACAATCCGTCGATCAATGAACTCCAGGAAATTCGAGCGAGAGTTGCCGTTATATTCGCTCAAGCCCCGGAGGAACTTGTAGGTCTCTCCCAGATCAAGAACGTAGAGAGAGCCCCAGGCTTGGCTCGCACGGATGTTGAATTTCCCTTGCCGCTCGCCCAGAAAAGAGAGCAGGTCGTTTAAATCGAACTCTGAAGGGATATTCAAGCGCACTCGCCCAGACTTATCCAGAGTGGGATGGTTTATAGCTCGTTGGGCTACCAAGATTAGCAACCGAACCCATGCTCGGGGTGGGATAGGTACATACAAATATAATTGCAGGTTCCGTACTCAACGATGCTTGAGAAGCAAGCCCGAGCGCATGGCTGCTCATGGAGAGTGGGACGACAGGCCTCGCAAGGGGCATTGCCATCGCACTAAACATGTTAGCTGAGCCATGGCTGAAAGAGTGGTAGTATTACCTTTCGCTTGTTCAACCGGCACTGGACGCAAGTATCTTTGTTCTTCCTTCGCATTCCAGCGTTGGCCCTGCCGGCCATCGTCAGAGGCCCCTTGCGACGAGCGCCACGAGGCGGGGAGACAAAGTCAGCAGAGGCGATAGATCCACCCTGGCCATCCTCTTGTACAATCTGTAGCGGTTTGATGGTGTCTTGGTCGACAGCGACACTTGGGGTGCGTTTCTTGCGCTTCTTGATGGTAGGCGCAGTTTGCACGGCGAGAGGTTGTGGTCTAACAGCTGCGCGCTGAGTTGTGGCTGGAGGCCTCGGCTGTGCAGTAACGGAAGGGAAAAGTAATTCCGATGGGTCTTTACTGACGACAAACGCGGTGGCTGTCTGAGATCCGTGTGAGACCTCGGAAGGAACCTCCTCATTTTGGGAATTTTTCCACAAGCTTTCTTCATCCAGCTGTCGCTCTGCGAAGGCCTGAACGTCATCGCCCGAGTATGAACACTCCAGTGAACCGGGGAGATCACCAGATACAGACGAGCTCTCGGACTTGTAATGAAGAGTGTCCTGGCCTGTTACTTCATCCTTGACAAAGATCGAGTGCTGGGGAACCGTGGAGAATGAAGAGGGCGAGGTCATGTTACTAGGCAATTGTGATTCAAGGCTATCAAGCCAGCGAGTCTCAAGTGACTGCAAAGGGCTCTGATAACTGCCTAGATGCCTGGCACTTTTGTCAACAGGCTGCGCGCCCATGGCCACTGGCACGGAGATCTGTCTCGACATGGTCTCTGTGCTCAAAATGGGCTCCGTCCACGCCTCGGCTGCCGTGAACGGTAACGCATGCGGGATGCTGGTGTATTGCAGGAATTGTTCTGAGGAAGTGTCGGGGAATCCCTGTCCTTGCGGCAGTCCACAGCCATCTTCGACAATGAATGCATCCGTGGATGGAGGCGGTTCTTTGGCGTATGGGTAAAGGAGGGGGGCCTCCACCTGAAAACCAGCCATCATACTATTGAACAGTTGCAACTGTGGGAATGGGTCGTCCAGTTGGAAGTTATCATCGGCGGACGGCAGGGTCTTCGGACTGACGGTGCTGCTGAGGGTGCCCTCCGCGGAGCCATCGGCTATCGCAAACTTGTCTGGCGAATTCGTTCCATGCTTGCTGTACGAACTGAATTAGCCCGGCGTGCTCCGCAAGCGCTGATGGAAGGACCCGTACCTGCTGTCATCGCTGTGGTAGTCGCTGGGTTGGCCCAGCAGAGAGGGATTCCTGCTTAGCTCCGCAAACTCGGTGTCGCCTTGATTAGAGTCCTGACTGGTATCCCAATCCAGCGGTTGTTCGTAGCCCGAACTGTCCCACGGTATAGTAAACACAGAGTCGGATTGATAACTATCGAGGATCTTGGGGTCAATGCCCGCAGCTGATTGAGCAGATCCGCAGTCCATACAGGGGGGTCGGATAGCGGAGAAGAGTGATGAAGAGCTCAAGAAAGCCGACAAGGTCCCGAGTCACCAGTGCCTTCGGGGGGTGTTGCTGTGCAGGAACGCGAGAGACGGAGGGGCTCCTTGCACAGGCGAGTGAGAGGGTCGATGGAAATTGCTGGGGGAGGATTGTACCTCCAGCTAGCAAGTCGACGATGGGTGAGAATAAGAAGGAAGGGAAGAGAGAGGACTGGGTTTCGGCGATGAGAAAATCGTGGCTGACAAGATTGACGACTGCCTCCCCACTAAGGATTTTGAGGCGATCGGCCTCCGATGCGGTACAGTCAGAGTCAGAACACAGGAACGGTTAATAATAAATTAACGAGTCCCGCACAGACCAGATTGACCTATTTTATTTAGTCTTTGATTCTGGATGCTGTGTGAGTCTGAATTTCTGGACTGGGTCTCTTCAAGTCGTCCGATGCTAACCGATTTTTATGAGACTCCTTCCACTCAATTATATCCATCTTTTTCTTTTAATCCGTGGATGAGATCTCAGGTTATATCATTAAGGATGCCAGCAAGGATCCAGCCATGATGAAGATCAAGAAGATCAAGCTGGGCATGAAACCTCATTTTTCAAGCTCGCCAATCGCGCCAGTTCCTGACGCGGTCCAAGAAATACCAAGTCCATAGTGCAGCACAACTCCTCCTCTTAGTGCCGCTCAGGTCATCAGGAGCAGGAGGGTGATAGCACCTCACCTTAACCACAGTTTACTGCTACTCATACGATGTCTCGCCCTTGATATCAGCATTACGCGACAGGATTATTATCCCATATGTTGCCAGGCTCCAGTTGGCTTTGCGTCACACGGAACAAGAATTCCCACGGAAATATCCAGGTTCGGGCATACCACCCCAATCAGACCTGGCCTTGGGTAGTCGGTCCATTATGATTTATTATTATTAATTTTGTTGGTGTTAGTCTACCAGCCGAATGGGCCGATATTCCAACGTGCCCTTCTAGAAGCCTGTTCCGTGGGCCTCACTTGTTTGGTTGGTTCCATTTATTAAAGCTTTGACAATAATAATAATAATGCCACACATAAGACAAATTTCAAGCACAATGTGAGTCGGCAGTCAAGCACTGGGCAGTTTATGTAGATAAGTTGCAGCGTTTTCAGACCTTGGACGGATATGCATTTCCGCTATGGAGCACAGAAGGACAAACCACCCGACCTCAGCAGGGCAAATGATAATGGAGACTCGGACCATGCTCGTCCGCCTCTGGATGTACAAGAAATCAAGAATAGTCCGTGGAGGTGGCCAGTAAAGAGTCAACACGCAGAGCCAGGAATGGCCGGACCAAGATGTGCCTGTCGACCCCGTGTAGTTTTAGGCATGAATCCACCTGATGGACTCGGTTGTTATGCAGATGGTACGGAGTCGAGTGCGCTCGAATTCTCGGCGCTTCATCCGAGAACTATACTTACAATCTACCGATCCTTGGCAATAATGTCCCCCTCCCATCTCCTTGATGATATATTATTTATCCCACGGCGTCGTTCAATTCAATTTTCCTCTGAGCATGATCATGCACTTGAGGTAAAAACCGCTTCGGACTTTCTAGCTGCCACTGATTGGGTTTTGAATCTGTGGATGATGGAATCTGGTTCCCCACGAGAGCTTCACCGCAGCCTCTTTTCGGGGACGCCAAGTCTAGATCGGTAAAGTTTCGTACCATACCTTACATTTTTGATGCTTCACTAGTGTTCTTTTGTGAAATTGTATATTTTACCGGGTATGTGACATTCAGTTTCATACAATAATACATCGCAAACATCTTCCCCGGAATCCCAAAAGGCTTCACCGCGAGCAAATCGAGATGAATCCGTCTCCCCGGGGTCGAATCTCGGGGGAAAACGGCGAAGAAGGGGGCCTGAAGACTCAAGTCTCGACTGTTCAAGTTAAGGTATAAATACACAATATGGAGGACCCTGTCCGGTGGTATTATCTTGTTCTGAGAAGCTTTCCGACCAATTCGCCTCTTCGAAGTTGATACCTAAGTTACTACTACTACTACTACTACTACTACCTAGACCGACACTCTGTCGCAACCTGGCAGGGCGCCGTAGCCCCTACGCATCTGCAGTGCCAAGTATTGAAATTCCTCGGAAAGGGCGCCTGTGATGCATATATTGGTATGTTTTCTTTTTCGCTTTCGCTGCTTGAATTCCAGGGCGATGCCTCGCGATCTCCAACTGAAGTCACCCGACCAGCGCTCCAAATGCCAGGTTGAGGCGGCTAGCTATATTATATATTATTCATTTGCCTGTCGGAAAAGAAACAGTGGTCCAATGGGCGCACGCATGCATATTTCAAAAAAATGAAAAGAAGAAAATATGTCAAAGATAACAAACCCCCAAGCGCTGACCAATTCTTTTCAATAACCTCCCAGCTAGTCAACGACGACGGACCGCCCTCTCGGCGATTATCCCCATATGTCCGGCCCCTAGTCAACGCCCTCCAGGCCGCCGGCCACCTTGTCTCCGTCGCCATCCCCGCAGCCTCACGCTCGTGGATCGGCAAAGCGCATATCATCGAAGCCTCGCTGAAAGCAACCTACGTGCCCCCCTCTGCCTTCCGGAACGACGGCACCTGGGACGACCCCGAAACACACCATCACACCCCTCCCGCCCACGGCGCCGACTCGACGACGACGGCGGAGCAAGAATCCCGATCAGAACCAGAATGGCCCTGGGTCGTCATCACAAATGGCACGCCTGCCGCCTGCGTCCAGCTCGGCGTCTTCAACCTCTTCACCGATCGCCCTCCAATTGACCTCGTAATCTCGGGGCCGAATCACGGCCGCAATGCCTCGACGATCTACAACCTCTCCTCCGGGACGGTAGGCGGAGCCCTGGAAGCCGCGACGTGCGGGAAGCGCGGCATCGCCGTCTCCTTCGGCAGCAAGGACGAGCAACCTCTGGAGATCATTGAAGCGGCGGCCAGACTCACGGTCCGGATTGTGCACCATCTCGTCGAGAACTGGGACGAGCGCGTCGAGCTATATAACCTCAATGTCCCCATGCTTTTGGACGTCGAGTCCAGGCCGGTGCTCTATACCCGGACCCTGCCATACTACTGGTCTCGCGGCTCCTTGTACGCTGAGGTCTCGTGCGACAAGGCACCTCCACTTCTGACGAACGGGACCCACGCTCCTCCTCAGAACGGGAAAGGGCAGATCGTTAACAGGCACGGCGCAGTGAACGGTGTGGTAAGCGCAAACGGCGTCAAACCCTCCCAGAACTTCCGCGAGCGCAACTTCAAATGGGCTGCTGAGCTCTCGGATATGAAGAAGGCGCTTCAAGCTAGCGAGGAGGGGACGGACGCACATACCGTTTTGAATGGGAGTACCAGGTAAGCATCTATCTTCCTGCTGCCCCCCCCTTCCTCCCCACTCTATCAAGGAATAATCCAGCTAATTTGACATTCCTGTATAGTGTTACTCCTCTCTGCGCGAACTTCTGGTACGTGCCTGGCTTGGAGGGCCCGTTGCATCTGTGACCAGACCATATGCGATTTATGATTAGTTCAGTTATAGATACTATAATGATACCCGCAACGGTTCTCTTTTCTTTTTCGCATTTGTTTCTGTTTCTGCTCAGTTTTCTCCCTTTTTCATTATTTGGCTCGCATTGCGCAGTAGATCGTTGATAGGTGCAGCTGAATAACAATCAACCCGCATGGACAAGTGCCCCCAATAGTAGCGCAAAAGATCACACGGTCCACGGGTGACCGTTGGTATTTCTCAATCTGTAAGGTAAGGCTCTACACAACCCGGGCAGCTGAAGTTTGACGATGAAACGGGGGGTTAGACAAGATTGTCCTACTGCAGAGATAGACCGGTGAAACGTTGCAAAGGACGGAAGATGGTTGATTGATTGGTGTCTCATTAATGTCTCATGAAGCTGATTTACCAGACAAGTGAGCTGAAGTACGGGAGGCAGAAAAAAAGCAGTGCAATCAGATTAGGTACTAAGAAAGCCCTATAGCGCCCGCGCAACCTCCCCGGCTCCATCGTCCACGACAGTTGCCTGCTCAGCACGCATCTTGCCCTTTGCAGCACCTGACTCGCCCACGCCCATTCTCCGTGCGACGTAGCGCTGCGCGATGACCCCGATGGCGAGGGAGATGGCTTCTTCGACCCATTCGGCCGCCCACTCACGCGGGTCTACGCCACCGCCTTCGACGATATCGGCAATGTCTTCCGGGACAACGGCCCGGGACACGTGGGCGTCCTCCGAAGACTCTGGGTCCTGTGCAGGCGTTGAAGAGGCATCGAGCCAGTCGATCCATTTCTGAGGCACAGGCTGTGAGACGGTGTGGAAGGCGATGCCGTGAATGGGGTCATGGAGGTAGAGGGCGAAAGTGATTTCTTGTTCGGGGGCGTCAGGGACGTCCATTACGCCCGATGGGATGGCCTTGTCCGTTGTTGGGCCGGCCTGGAACAACTCTGAGGTCGAAGATGTTTGGCTGACTGCCTGGATGGCGAGGAAAATATCGCTGCTGCGGACGGGGTTTGTCTCACTCAAGACCTGTGTAGCTTGCTTTGCGGCTTCTTCCACCCCGCCTTTTGCGGCGAAGTATTCGGCCGCGTATCCCTCCGCGCTGGCCCGGCAAAGCTTGGTCGCCTCCACGAGGCCGGGCACAGCTGAGATGCTACGAGGGTTTCCTGGGGTAACTATTCGCCACCATGGCCCGTCGCGCCAGCCTGCGGTTGATGCGCTGTCTTGCTTGGGTGCGGATTCCTGACCTCGCTGGATGACTAGCAGGTCACCTCCTTCTACCTGGGCCATCACGCGGGAGAAGACCGCGTAGACTAGGGGATCGAGGCTTGGATAGCCCGAAAGGTCGTGTGTAACATGGATCTGGAGGCGTTCGTGGGATGAAATTGGAGGCGCAAGCGTGTGGATGAGGGAAGTGAATGTAGGTATAGCCATGTTGCGGAGCTCGCCGCCTTAACGGTGATTAGCATTATGCAGAAGCGCACAGGCAGAAAAGCGATTGAGCAAGTAAAAAATTTACCTAGATCTTTCAGTGCGCCGACATTCCCCTTCACCTGCTGAGCCCACTTCTGAGCTTCCTCGTTCTGTTGAATCTCTTTCACGGCAGCCTCAGCCTGCTTCATGGCAGCAGTAGCGGTTGACAAAAGGCCTCCCCACCAGCCTCCACCGCTCGAGGATGGCTTTTCTTCAGTAACCTTCTCCTCGCTGGCTGTGGGTTGCACATCTTGGGTTTTGCTGAACCGAGCACTTTCTCCCGACTTCCGCGGGGCAGACTTCTCCTCACTTGGCCGGCCGTTAGCTGGCTTCGGAGACCTGGCCGACGATCTGGGCTCGGTGGTCGACGTTCGCGGAGTCGCGGCGCCACTGCTCGGGCGCTGTGAGGCTACTTTTTCCAGTTCGGCCAGTATATCCTCATCGGGCTGCGTAGTAGGAGCGGCGGTCGCTGTTGCTGTTGTTGTGGGCTTCGTGGTGGTGTCTGGGGTTGACTCAACGCCTAGGTTGTCGAACTGGGCGAGGAGCTCGTCGCTGGTGGGTTTTGCGCCTTTAGGTGGCATTTCAGGCTTCCGGTTGTTCTTTATTAGCTGTCGCAAAAGAGGTTGTTGTGGTATACCTATACCTAGATGTTGGGTTGTTGTCGCTTGCTGGAGCTCCTCAGCGTTGTTTTCGGCAGTGGGGACCTGATGACCTGCGCCAAGAAGATTTAGCGTGCAAACCAAAAGGTACAGCAGCGCTTCGAGTTGATGTTTTCCGCTCTCTTCAAGTTGCTACCTGGTACAATGTTGATAATGTCTTGAAGTGTGGTCTTTATTATGCAGTGAAGTTCAATCAATGCTCATTTCAATCTTTATCAGTATATCTCTCGGCCCAGTTCCGACCTCTTACAGGGTATGTGGCCGGCGGCCGTTACCTACTGTAAGTAGTTCACGGGAACGGATATCCAACAAAGGAATTGAAGCAGTCGACTATCGAATTCCCGAGGTCATGGATCATGGATGTCCTATATGACTACCCAATAGATTATCGCTTCAAAATGTGCATAACTAATGTACCTTAAATTTGCGTGACCTCGGGGTGTTTCCGTTCCAGGAACTACCAGTATATGTCGGGTGGCAGTAGGCGGCTTGGTGGGCATGAAGCAGGACAAGGCCATCTCGGGCTGGATGACTGCTACGTATTAATTCTCTCAAACCTGTCAGTCTTTTATGGCCTATATAAATTCAGGATTGATCCGGTGCCTTATTTTGTTGTCCTTGATATCGCGGCTGACTTCCGAAGTGTACCTTAGAGCACTTCGGCTGTCCCGCGCGACGGACCCCTCCGCAACCCACCTGCACCATAGGCTACCCCACGATGGACTGGGACATCATTGCGGCATAAATAGCAGTACGCTTCTGACTATCTGCCCTCAATTTCTATCAAATCTTCGCGTGCAGAAGGACCATCGATCATAAACAATACATACTACACCTTATTATCTGCTAAGATTTCGGTAAACAATTAAAATACCTCCCAACATTTACGGTTCGCACTTGATAGCTAACATACTCCAAATCAGAGAAATATCGAGGGCGCATTATTTCGCTGGATCAGCAAACTATTTACTATACTAGGCTCTATCAAGTGTGACCATGCGCCTTCCATACGTCGATGATCCACCCCCTACTAGCACCCCCGAGGAAGCCGAGATCCTCGCACGAGTTCAAGCTCGACGTGCCCCCAATGGACTCCTGCCGCTAGATCTGGCCCTTCTACACTCTTACCCGGTAGCGGAAGGGTGGAACTCTTTCATCGGCGCGATCCGAACGCGAACGAGTCTCCCAGCTGTGGTCCGCGAACTGATCATTTGCCGGGTAGCGGTACTCAATGGGGCATTATTCGAGTGGGAGCAGCATGCACCCTTATTGACTGAGGGTGGACTGAGTGATGCTGCTCTGCAGGTCGTCAGAGACGCTGGGGCAGATATTGCTGCAAGCGTGGCAGAGGGAGTGCTCAGCGCTGATGAGGGCGCTGTATTGACATATACAGATGCAATGACAAAGACCGTTACCGTGCCGGATGAGGTTTTCCAGTCCGTCAAGGAGCGCTTCAATGATCGAGAAGTCGTGGAGATTACGGCGACCGCAGCAGCTTATAACTGTGTTAGCCGCTTCTTAGTCGCTCTCGATATTGGGGAAAAGAACCGGTGAGATGAGTATTAGTATATCCGAATCTATGGAAGTGGAACTGTTATGTGATAACCTTGGTCGTTTGGTTATGAGAGCGCATCTCCTGTTCCTGGCAATGTCGGTGCTTGACCCAAATGAGGTTTATACATAAGAGATGTATTGAAGCTTACGAGCCTTGGCTTTGATTAGAGTTCCACCATGTACACCTGTTTGTGCCATGTTCCGAAGACTTGGGTTATCCAAAGGCGAGACATTGACTTCGATATATACTTCCAAGGCCCACTTGTAAAACTGACGGGGGGTTCAAATCTAAGAAGCACACCAAGAGGTTTTAGAGCCATGAGTCACGTCCTTCTCCTCGAGATCTGTGAGAGAATTATTGCATCCAACACTAGCTATTCCACTGTGCCTGAGCTTGTGTTGACCCTACCTTAGCTCATATGTAATGCAATGTGGATGATGTCAATAACAATAGTGCTTTCAATACAGCATAAATTACACTATACTAGGTACAAATCACTTGGCAAGGACCATGCGATCGCAACTAAGGCATCCCGCGGGAAGGATGAGACATCCGGAAAAGCATAAATCGAATCGATTTCAAGGCATACTTCAAATCAGTAGAAGTAATATGTTGCATTTCCTTTCTCATTCGGATAAGAGGCGACAGGTTACAGTTACTACTATAGCAGTAAGGTATGTAGATAGGAGGTGCTTGAGCCCACTGGCAGGGTGCGGATTCGCCCGTTCAGTGGATCCCGCCCAAGCAGATTTGGTAAGATGGAGCCAGGCGCGTAACAGAACTGTATGAGCGACTACTGGACTAGAGCAGGAGAGGGAATTGAGGATGATGGGATGGATGGATCGTCTCTACAGCTCCCCCGGAACTTGAACTGTAGGATTTTCCCCCAGTCCCTCGACATATTCACTACTTTCTACAACCTCCCTTAGATGCTCTTCTCTTCCGCATTAACAAGGCTCTGATTGCATCTGCTGCTGCTAGTTGTGTTGCTTGTCTAGTCTCCCTTAAATCGCCTCGTTCCAAGGTTCCCTGCCACCCTCCCTCCTCTTTTCTTTTCCTCTAGACCCTGTCAAATCTTCATACTTCTCGTCAAACGTTTCCCAGCTTCTGCATGCAATAATAGGCCTCTCTGACAAGACACCCGCATCTCCAATTTGTCCGTCTCCAAGTCACCAGGCGTTCTCAAGGAGAGCAGATCTGTCTTTGCCTCTGTTTTGAGTGTGGTCGAGGCGCATAGATTTCTGCTTACCCGCTTCGAACCATTCCCTCTACTTTACCAGTTCCAGAACTTCCAGCCCGTGCTCTTTACTACTACCACTTTCTACTACTACTTTACTACTTCAAAACTTCCAATCCCTGGCAACCAACACTCAATCTCCTTCCACTAACTCTTTTTCCTTCCACTATTCCCCCTTCTCGTTTCTGAGGCCAGGCAGTTGGCTCTGTCTATTATTTGACTTCGACCTGCTTTCAGCCTCTCTCTTTCGACAGAACAGGACTACTGGCTCTGTTGTTCTTTCTCACAGGTAGGTGTTACATCTCGTTTGTTTCGCTCGCGCCGCGGATCTCTACTTTTCCCATCCCAAAGCTTTCGTCCTTGATGTGTCTGGTTATATTCTCCAACGTCGTATGGAAAAACTCTGGTCTGTTCCTTCTTTCGTTTTCAACTGCCTGTTTGTCTGTTTTCCATTCCGTCTGTACACTTCTCTCTCGAGCGCACCACCCACACTCCTTGTTCTTAGTTCGAGTGTCTTGGCATTCAACCCAACTTTTTCAACCACAGTTTGATCGTCTACTTACTCTATGTCCAGGCTCCCTATCTTCGGGGCTTTGAGTCCGGAGATCGTTGATTTCAGGGATCAGCCCTCTTTTCTACTTCTTCTTTATTGCCTCTCCATCTGCAGCTCGCTTCATCTCGGTCAATCATGATCCCTGTTCCTCAGAGCGAAGCCGACAGGGAGAGTCATACTTCAGAGATGGCCAGCCAGGACTCTCCGCTGCGCCGAAAATTCTCCGAGCCCATTCACGCGAATTCCACTACTTCTGCCCAAACGACCCCCTCACCTCCCCCAGTTTCCCAAAGGTCAAAATGTGATTTTTGTGGAAAACTATTTGAGACCTCTTCTGATATTTCTGGCGACGAGGCTTTGAAAAAGCATATTGCTGCTGTTCACCCACACATCGTCAACGGATCCACTTATGACGGTGCTACCGACCAGGATGAGGAGAGCCAGATCGATGATGACGAGGATGACGAGGAGGATGAAGATATGCCAATCGCTCAAGAGAATGGCTCGCACCGTACGGTGAATTCTCATGAGGACGAGAACTCCGACGGCGCCGAAGACGAGCTTGTAGAGGCAAGTGAGGTATATGATGACGGAAAAGAGCGCAGTGAACTGGACAAAGATGACGCTGGACTCGGCGCTGACGGAGAAGTGCCGGAAGGCGAATCTGATGTCGCTCTCTCAAATCAGCTTCACGAATTCTCTCGGGAGCAGGACTCTGCCTCTCTTGAAAAGCGCCTACACAATTTCTGGAACCTTCACGACGTGCGAAGGTTCTCCGAAGACTACGACGAGAGCACGGAAGGCATGACCCAGAGATGGAAATCTGTTTTCCATGACTCCAAGCGCAAAAGAAGCGATGCGCCAGAACTGCAGGAAAGGCCTAATCCATATAAGAAGTCAAAAGTCGGACGCGGGGAGTTCCTAGAAATCACACCCCTTGAGGAATTCCTGGCCCAACTTCGTGATCCTGAAATGCGCTCTACTGAAGAGCTCTATGCTATCACCGAGAATGCGGCTTATGCGCTGAAGGTGTGGCAGGATGAGTTTTTGGCCATTGACAGGCTTCATAAACAGGCTACTAGACACCAACTCAAACAAACGAGCGACCCAAGGAAATTCGAACGGCATCAAGTGTTTGAAGATAAGAAAGAGGCAATGCTCTACGGCTACAAGCATGATCCCAAGGAAGACAAGGTCGGCCATCAAAATCCGTTCTTGCAGGGCGGGTTCAAGCCCACTGTGGCCCAGTACAGAAAGATGGCTCAGAAGGCGGGGCCGAACAATCCAAATCCCGATGGATGGCCGATTATCATGAGGTTTGATGTCGAGCATGTGCCAAAGTTTCAGGATCCCCCCCGCGAGGAGTTTGTTGGGAAGGCTACCCGGAAACGCAAAGCTGCGGAGCTCGAGGCGGCTAACCGAGCGAACGATTCGGAGGACGCGGCAGCCACCGAAACCCCTGCTCCGAATGAGCCTGACCAGGAACATGCTAACCCCGCGAAGCGCCGTGCTCGTACCCGTCGTCAAGCTGCTGACGCTGAACCTGGCGAATCTGGGAATGCACGGACTTCTTCCACTAGGGGCCGGGGTGGTCGTGCACGAGGAAGGGGAACTGCTCGTGTAGGCTCTCGTGCGGGCTCAGAAGCACCGCTGGCTCCAGCGCCCCCAGCTGGTGGCACGCCAGCTCGTTCGACACCTGCTGCGGACGGTCCAACTCAAGCACGACCTGGACCCTCGCAGCTGGTACCGATCGAACCAGCCCCCAATGGAACTTCAGCGGCTGTGTCCACCCCGAATCCTCTGCTGGGAGGTACACCAGATGAGGCACTTGATCCAGCTGAACTTGCTCGACGCCAGAAGATCGCCAACTCCAAGAACCCTAAGCGCACGGAGGCTATGCTCAACCACTGGGCTCGCTTCAACCGAGAAGGACGTGTCCGTAACCCGAAACGGTCCAAGGCGCAAATCGAAGCAGACAAAGCCGCGGAAGCCGCGAGAAAGGCGGCAGAGGGTCCGAAGCCCATCGGAAAGAAGAAGAAGTCTACTAGCCCGGTCGTTCCTACACCACCATCGTCCAACGCGGGCATTGCTCCGGCACCACCAACTATTCCTGCTCCGCCCACGTTAGCCCCCGGGCCTCATCCTCATCAACACCCCCACCAACATCCACTGCCGCCTCCGCCTCCGCATCCTCATCCTCATCAACATGCGCACCCGCACCCGCACCCTCAACCTCAACCTCAACCTCAAGCCCACCCTCATACGCATACGCATACGCATACCCCGCAGTTGCCACCGATTGCTTCAGCCCCAGCACGTGGTCCATTAGCTCCATATCCACCTCCACACCTGGACCCCAGGGCTGTAGCTCCATTCCCCCCTGGCCCTCGTGGACATCCCCATCTCCAGCCACCGCCTCAGCCTTACCGCACACCTTACCCTGATTATTTCTCTTCTTACGGAGGAACCGGGCTACCTCCACCAGGTTACCCACGGCCCTGATTTACCAGATTCTGTCTTCTAAGTTTCTCTCCTGTTTAATACCACTAATTGTAATGTACCCCATTTTCTGCGGGCCTAAAGCTGGTTGTACATCTAGTGCCATTTTGTCTATACATACCAGGCTGTCTGGACACCTCGAAGATTCCACAAAATCATTCCTTGGTTTTCTGTTTTTCTGAGCGTTTGTACTAGCGGCTGGTGTTTTGGTTGGTGTTGTTCATGATTGGCATGTACTATTCGCAGGGTGGTTGGCTACAGTGAATGTTACTGGGTATTTGTACTCCAGGGTCAAAGCCGTCATCTCAGTCTCAAATGAATGTTAAGATCCATATTTACAGCACGACGTAAGTTGCGGATCTGATTTCCTGAATTCTTGCGAACAACCTAAAAGAATCGCTCGGGACCAATAGCGACATTTATACTGTACTATACTTACAAATGTGTGATTGCAAGACACATCTAACATACTGTCGAAATTATACCATGTGTTTTGTCGTCTATCACGTGCACTGGATGAGCACGTGACAATTGAGGTTCTTCAAGTGACGGGCTCGATCCGCGCCAACCACTCTGCCGCATCCTTTCCACGTCCACGTCGTAAATTCAAAACCAACCACTACGCTACCCTCATAATCCATTCGCGATGGGAAAGAAGAGACGCAGCCCCACCTTGGAAGAGCTTCTCGCTCGCCCCTGGTGTTACTATTGCGAGCGCGACTTTGATGACCTGAAGATTCTCATTTCACATCAGAAAGCCAAGCACTTCAAATGTGAGAGGTGCGGTAGGAGGCTTAACACAGCAGGAGGTTCGTTCTTCCCATACCCCTCAATTGTTTGTTAAAGATGGAAGTTCCTGACTGTTAAAATACTACAGGTTTGTCGGTTCACATGAGTCAAGTACACAAGGAGCAGCTGACGGCTGTCGACAATGCGTTGTCTAACCGGTCAAGTCTGGATGTCGAGATTTTTGGCATGGAGGGTGTCCCGGAAGATGTCATTCAATCCCATAACCAGCGAGTCATTACCCAATTCCAGCAAGCGGAGGCGGAACGGCAGGCGATCACGGGGAATCCGCCCTCAGGCGCGTCGACATCGAGCGGCCAACCCGCAAAGAAGCCCAAGGTTGAGAATATATCGGATTTGAAGAAGCGACTAGCCGAGCATAAGGCTAAGAAGGCAGAATCTCGAGCCGGAGGCAGCAGCGGCGAAGCAACTCCGACCGGGGCGGGTCAAACTCTGACGAATGTGACCGGATTTGTAAGTACAGTCTTTATTTTCTGTTTCTTGTTGGCTACATTCGCTTACGTTGTGCTCTCTTATAGGGACAGTCTCCTCCTAACCCGGTAGCTCCTCAAGCGTTTTCTTATCCTCAACCTTATGCAGGGGCTGGTTCCCCTTATCAACCTACCGCAAGTCCTGTCTACCTGGGTTTCTCACCAGGTGGGCAACCGCAGTTTCCTCCATCTACGCAGTTTTCTACTCCTGGATACTCGCCACAACCTGTTCCGGGATATGGAACCACGCCCCCTCCGCAATTGCAGCAGCCGCAACCCCCTCAGATCAATCCTCCCCAGACGAGCGCCTTTCCCCCTCGCTCGGGCAGTCTACCGGCAGCGCCGAGTCTCCCACAACGTCCCGCTATTGGCGCTCCCCACGTCAATGCGTACCAGTTGCAGCAGATGCACATGGGTCATCCTGCTCCTGGTGCCGCTGTGCCTAGTGTTGCAAACGGGGATAAGTCCGAAGCCGGAGCTTTTTCTTCTTCTATCGATGACCTAATCTCCGGAGCGGCCAAACAGGCCGACCAGGCAGCGGCAGCGCCTGCAGAATCCAAACCGGCTGACGGCGCCGAAGAAAAGCCGGCCAAGAAAGATAAGTCGAAGCAGTCACGGTTGGTATACTCAGATAACGAGATCAGCCCGGAGGAAAAAATGGCCAAATTGCCAAGGTACGCATTCGTTCCTGATCGTCAGACCGAGACGACGCTTGAAGAGCTTCCTGCTTCTGCAGTGGTGGGAACCCTACGCGAATCGGAAACCATCGTCGACCCGGCGCAATAAGCGATGCAGTCGGTATAATTCTGCAAATATGGCGGCACTTCATCCATCGATGTCTGAAATTCAAAACGGCGTTTACGCGAGAGGAATCAGGACAATCTTCACCAGCTAAGTTCGAAGCATGTTGAAGTTTTAAACAACGCTATGAGTTCCTTTTTTTTTCCTTCTTTTTTTCTTTCTCTCTTCACATCCGGTTACATCTTTTATGCACAATTCCTGCCCTGATGCTTCTATCAGTAGTTTTGCTGGCGCAACTTCTGGCGGGCTGTGCGCCCGGCTCTACTTCTTGAAACGAGAAAAGAAAAACTGCAGACGCGATGCGGTGCGGTGCGGTGCAATTGCTATGGCTCAATTCTGCGTTAGTCTCGGTGAGTTGCGTCACCCTGACAGAAGGAACTGATGGTGGATTGATGCGATTATCTGGTTATAAATTTATATCCCCGGAGGCAAAGATCCCCGAAGGCTCGAGTCTCGTCCTACCGTTCGCTTCCACTTTTCGTTGCAATGGGCCGAGGAGCAGCCCGTCGAGATCCTACTGTAAGTTCGTGAAGGTAGGCTCACACCACGAATTTATAAAGGCAGAATAAACATAAACAAATTCAATAATATAACACTTTATACCTACATGTATCGTTTCACTATATCCACTTCATACTCTCAACCCCGACACATGTACTATCATACCCACTGCCTCCAGTGCAAGGGTGTCAACATTGGAATGAGTCGGGTGCTGCCTGGATTAACGACACCAACCTAACCAGAGCATGGTTTACGCTCTGGCGCAACGCTATAGTGTAGAGCTGATTGAGAAGAACCAATGCTGTTTTCCAAGACTTTGATGGCACTATGCATAATAGAACATAATCAAAGCAAAAAAACACCCCAAAATCAAATACAGCCCAACTTAAAACCTAATAATAAAATAAAATAAATCAATCAACCCCTCCTCGCCCAAACCCTCCCCCCAAAAACCCACACCCCATAAACCGCCACAAGGCTCAACACAGCCGGCACTGCCTTCCGCAGTCGAATCGCCCTCGGAATCGAACTGCCCCCCAGCACCACACTCGCCAGAAGCCCGATCTCCTCGCCGTAGGCCTGTCCGCCGCGCAATCTGAGGAAGGAAAGGAGGTACAGCGCGCCGACGGAGACGCCCGCGATGACGGAGGGGAGGGAGCCCGTGCGCGCGTAGCCGATGATTCCGCCTAACGAGGTCAGGAGGGAGAGGGCTAGGGCGGATGTTGTTGGCGCTGCCTGGAGGGATTTTGGTTTTGGGGTCAGTTAAGGTTGTTCTTTTTTCTTTTCTTTGCTGTTTTTATTGCTTTTTGGTTGTTGGAGGAGGGTGAGGGGGAGGGGAATGGGAGGAGAAGGGGGCGGGACGGACCATTGTTAGGTAGGGTAGGTTAGGTATCCTCTTTGATTTCGTGGTAGGACTGTAGGTTGAGGTAGCGCGGTGTTTGTTTGTTATGGAATCGGTAGATGGTAGATGGTCAATGAAATTCAGTATTGTGATGTCCAGGCTTGAATCAAATCAAAAGCTTCCGAGGTAGAACATGCGCTTGTCATGTAGTAAGGTACTAGGTATGGTCTGATGTGGAGTTCGCGACTCGCCAGCTTAAGTGGAACTCGCGGAATCTAGTGGAAACCTCGAGCCTGCAACCTACCTAGTACACAAACCGCCCTCGGAATCGGGACGGGGCCTACTGTCTCATCCAATAATGCAATACAAATGGTTGACAAACATTCGTATCGTGGTAGATGTACCTGTACACGTATACGGTATACCGTACACCTGGAGACCCCTGGGATATTATTAATATCTTTGATACAGGTAGGTAGGTACCAGTAAGGTAGGTAGGTAGGTAACTGTCTTGACAAACCAGTTACGTACTCCATATATAAAGTCCCCCGAGGGCCATTGACTAGCCCTTTGACTAGGGGCTTCTCTGGACAGGTATACCTACTATCCTGCACGACTTATGGAGGTTGTTGCTGAACAGAAGGAAGAAATGAGAGAATTTGAGCTGTAACTGACCGCTTTGCATACGCATAAGATAGGTACTCAGCAATGCATCTAGGTATCATAAACATTCCTATATACAGGAAGACAAATGTGAAGCGCTAAATCTAGCACTAGTAAGCATGCATGCATGTGTATGCAAACAGTGCGAGAACAAGAGGTATCTTGACAGAAGGAAAATATCTCCCAAAGAAGAAGATTGAAAGGATTTTTCAAGATAGATCAGACCACTGGATGGCATAATAATAACCTACACCCACGGTCAATGTTGGCAATTTCCACCTCAATTCGGCTCCGGCTCCTGGTCGACCTTGATCGTGTCATTCAGTGCAAAGTTGACCTTTTCGCCGAGGGCAATGCTCTCGCGCATTATCTGGCGCGCGGAGTCGTCGTCAACGTCCATATCCTCTTTGATCAGCATGATCGCCAGTTCGGGGACCAGGACAGCTTGTGAATACGGGACCACACCGGCTTGTTTAACAATATGGTCTTCTGCTGCTAGGCGACGGAGTTTGCGAGAGAATCTGGTGGTAATTGCTTGCAGCCTAGCGATTAATAGCTGGTCAGTTTATGGAGCCCTCAATAATGGAAATAGTACACAGAGAGCGCGGATGGAGTCATACATCTTCCCAGACCCTCTTGTCCCGTAATACCCGCAGGATATGGTTTCCAGTGCATCGCCAGTCAATGTCAATCGGAAGTTCTTCGCCTGGCCGGATTTCAACATGGTGTCTAGTACATTCCGATAGAAGGAGGCGCTATCGGGCACTAGAAGCTGCTCAAGGTCCTTGAAATGGCCTTCTATCCGCTCATCAAACCGGTCCCAGTCGATTGCCGGGTAGCCCTTCTCCCGCCATTCTTTGTCCGCAGTCGATTTCTGATGCGATTGACAGAAAGCTGTCTGTTCACGGATCCGCTGCCGTGGTTGTGCTTGGAACCTGATCAGTAGTGCTGGCTCCACTGGTTCTCTGCACATTGGACAAAGATATTCAATCTTCTCATCCTCATCCTCCTCTACCTTCTTGTTCAGCTTTGATAGCAAGTTGAGAGATGAAGAACTGGGAGGTGAGCTAAGTGGTGAGTCATCATCGTCATTGTCCGAGTCCGGTATTTCAAGTCGACCCGACGAGGGCGGCACCGAGAAACTGGACGCAAGATCCGGAGGCTGCTTGAAGCCCAGCTCTGCATCAAAGTCCCGAGGAACCTTGAATACATCCTGTTCATTTTCCTTATTGTCGTCCTCTTTCGCCTCAACCTTGCCCTCGAACGAAGTCAATCTCGAGTGGGACTGTGCTGCACTTGAAACTGGTAGACTCGAAGGCGGATGAGACTCGGCCATACTAGACGTGGGCGTCTTGCGCCACCTCGACTTCGACGAGTAACTAAGCCGCTTCTTGGGCTGGGACGACCGATACCCCTCAAAGATGTCGCTATTGTCTCCGTCCAGCATTTCCTTCGACGTCCGCTTGCGACTAGAGCTCGGAGACTCTTTCACCTCGGTAGTATTCTGCAGCCTTGACCCAGCCAGCCGGGATTTCTTAGGTGTATCATCGAGTCCATCGCTCATATTGCCGTCCTGGCCTTCTCCCTCCTCCTCCTCATCAGAACTAAGCGGGGGAGCGTCAACTGGAACATCAGGAATCTGGGCCGCCTCCTTTTTCCCCTCCTCGATCTTTTTCTGTGGTTTCGTCCTCCTCGCCGTGCGGGGTTTCTTTTTCTTATTTTTAGGTGGTTCCCCGTACCCGTCGCTTTCGTCGTTATCAGATGGTTCCTCCTCGCTGGAGCTGGACGGGAAAGCGTCTACTTCGTCGGGGCGCTCTGAATTTTCGGCGCCTGAGTCAGACTTCAAGTCGATCTCGGCAGAGGAGAGATCCGATAGGGCGTCATCGGAGTCTGAGGACCATAGATTGAGATTCGCATCCGGTTGGTTCGCCGAGCTTTGTTTTGTTCGGAGGCTGACCATGGTGAGTAGTGAAGGAAGAGGGTGCGATCCGCCCAACTCGCTTTCCTAAGCTGAAAATGAAGGCCGTTCAAACTGGATAGTGGAATGCGGTCACATTGAACAAGGATTTTTACTTCCTTATAATAAAAGTAATACCGTCAAATGATCCCTGAGGAGCGTAGTCTTCACCGAAACTGAAAAGAGGGGAAGGAGAAGGGCGCGCTACGAGACGAGAGAAAGGTTGCGGATGAAAGGCGCAATTGAAGTCGCAGGGGACTTTGTACGGCTTTGGTGGGAATTGGAAGAGCTCAAATGAATAATAATGAGCGCTTTGTTGCTTCAAAGCATCCGGGACGCGTGGGCGTGGACGGCGGACGGTGGACAGTGGGACAGACACGCTCTCTCTGAGTTGAACTGGTTTTGGGAGCTTCTCCGCACAGCCAAGACAACCGACGTTTGGTCAGGGACCGTGCTATACTTGGAGTTCCTGTTGCGATTTCTGCAGGCAGTGCTTATTCTATAGAGATCTGCAAAGTATGGAATCGCTAAAATAACTGAATATACTCAATGTAGGTAAAACGCCTGCGCCCAGATCTAGCAACTTGATCTCTTGAGGCCCATGTAAAAGTAAAGCGGAAGAATGTTATGCAAACAATAATGACATGTAGGGGGGGGAAAGCAACTAGGTACCATGCTAATGCGACATTCCGATACCACAGCCCAAAGCTCATGCGCCGCAAAAAGGAGATTATTTTATCGTCGTCAAAGGAAAGTCAGTCCACGTGGACCCAGGTCTAGTATAGTCAGTCATAACACGTAAGAATACATACGCGTCCATATATACGTTCATTGCTCATTCGAAAGACATTTGGATTTCTCCTTCGCCCTCATCCGCCCAGGCGTTCTCTTCCAGCGCCATCGCACCGGCGGTGGCCCCAATTGCGCCGGCGCCGAGGATACCGACGCCGACGGTTCCGGGTGTTGTTAACGAGGAGTGGAGGGCCGGCCGGGAAGGATAAGAATCGTCGGTACTGTGATTGGAAACCTCAAAAGCGGATTGGGAGCGTTGTGGTGGGTCGTGGAAGGAAGTATCGAACGACATCTGGACTTCCTCTTCTCTGGGTGTGGGAGATGAAGGCCGCGCGGCGGTTATGCCAGGAGACGCTACTGGGGGTGATTGGGGCGATTTTCGAACGGGATCTTGCGTCTTGCTGTCCTGTTCATGCTGAGATGACGGTGTAGCAGGGGATTCTAGCGGTGGAGAATTCAGGTCCAGCTTCATAGGCGGTAATGTAGACTCAAGCTGCTTGACCTCCATCATTTCCGACGCCAATTCGGCCCTGATCGCATCGATATCAAACAGTACGCTTCCTGCAGCGTTGTTGCTGGTTGGGCTCTGAGGCGATTCGGAATGGTCAACCTCATATGACTCCCAAGCCTTCTTCTGGGCTAGTTTGCCTCGTTTGAATAACCCAAATCGCTTCTTATCTGGCTTGGTCTCTGCTTCTCGGCGGGCCTCGTCAATCTCACGGATCAGCTCTCGCTGTCGTTCAGCGTGATTTTCGGGATCGGGATCTTCAATTTCCACAAAGTCCTCGCTCAAGACCTCCCACCCCACGGCCTTGAGGAGGCGGGGAATGGCCGCGCGGTAATCCATGTGCCCGTTCACAAGCTTTGTGATATCGTGATTTTCGAGGCCTGGGATACCCTCGACCGGAGCCAGACCGGCCACGCGCATGATACCACCGCTGGTGGCACGGAACAAGTACCCTAAAATCCAGTCGTTTGACGAGTATCCATTGACAAACCGGCCCGAAATCACTCCACGCGCTTTGGTATATTCATCTTTATTGGCCACCACAGGCGATCCAAAAAGATACACATTTTGGACAAGTCCATAAGCACCCTTGTCCGCTAGTTCTTTGAGACAGGAAAAGATGACTCGGGCGCCAAGGGAGTATCCCAGCAAGGTCACCGGACGCTTTCCCAAGTTGTGGTCTATCAGTGAATCAGCCAAAATAAGGCCTGCAGCCTGGGCACGAGCTAGAGAGACATTCCACGGATTATCAATTAAGTAGGAGAGCTTCGTCAGGATAAGAGGTAGCTGCAGTGATGCCATCAAGGCGGTAAGAACGGTGCTTCCAAGAACCTGTTGTAACCCTTGGGTCAACGCCTAGTGACTGTCAGTGTTATCGATCGCACGAGTTCATCTACTAAGACACGCACCTCTGTAGCTAGGATGTTGATTGTAGCACCCATACTCTTCAGCATTTCTGGCTCCCACAAAACTGAATAAAGATCTCCCATGATAGGATCAACGGTACTATAGGGCAATCGGACGTCATCCACATTACCGGTCATCCATCCCGACACCGTAACAATGAGGTTAAACCTCTTATTATTATGCAAAGGACGATACTCAAATGTCTGTACCGCTCCGGTACGTCTATGAGACGCCCTCAGACCAATCGTGCTTCCGGTCAACGTAGCCCCAGATGCAATCAGTGCTGTACCGCCAGCCCCGCCCAGGAAGGCGCTGGTTCCACCAACTCCAATGGTGGTAAATCCCGCAGCCAGGCCAGCACCAATGACCGGAGCTAGAAGCCCAGCGGAGAGTCCGATAACGAGGCCACCACCAACAGTGGCCAAGCCCATGATCATGTACTTGCGTTTTAGAGCCGATTTGCGACGCTTCTCCATGTGCTCGGACTCATCCCACGTCTCTTTGTCCGCTTCCTCTTGCATCTCAAGGGCGTCAACAACACGCTTCTCGAATCTTGCTATCTGCAACCACGACACCTCCATGGAAGCGCCCACTTTTTCTAGCAATGTTCGTGACCGCGAATCATAACTTGAATCCGATATCAGGACAAGGAAAAGATCGCAAAGCACCGTCCACCGGATATCGAGATCGATTTTCTGTGTTGTTGGTAACTGAGACGGAGTATGCACCTCGGGAACGTCCTCCTCGTGCATGTTGTAAGGTGGGGGAGAGGCTATCTCCAAGGAGCCGTCAATCTCGGTCGACGAACTGCCTCGATTTTCCTCTTTCAAGTTGCTCGACGTTCTCGAGGATGTTGATTTCTTTGCCGAGTCAGCTTCTTCTGCCAACGGATTCTTGACGCGAGCGTTCTGCATGAGTGGCGGAACCAAATCCTCAGGTTGGAGCCCATGTTCGGCTAGCTGCTCAATCATCACTTGCTCAGCGGTGTTAATGTCCATGTGGGAGTACAGCCTGGTCATCATTGCCTGCCCCCATCCGCGCATTGAGTCGATTGCCTTCTGTTTGCTTTTGCGAGTCGATTTGGTTGGCGGCATCTTCTCCATGTCTGCGACCATCCGGAAGATCATCAGACGCGTGACTCCGACATAGGCTATCCTCTGGCTTTCAGTCAAAAGGTCTTTCGTAGCTTGCAGTTGACTTAGAGTGTCGCGGAGTTCCTCCCCTTCATAGCCAGCTGTGGTAGCAGCAGACTCCCTGAAAAGATAGCTTGTATCTTCATCCAGGCTATTGATCGACTCATTATCCTCGTCAAGTTGCACCCTAGTATACCCTTTCCCAGCCCCTCCCAGGCCCTGATAGACCGCTTCATTGTCTTCTTGCTTCGCACCGCGGGCGATCAACCGCCCATAGTCGTCGTAGTAATCAAATTCTTCCAAAGCAGGCATCTCCTTCCACTCCCCGTCGTCGCTCTCTTCCTCTTGATTCTCGCCTTCATCCTTATGCTCGTGAAGTCTCTGGTGCGACCATTCGGACATCTGTATATCATGCTGCGCCTTGTGCGCAGGTCGCGAGGACGGATGTTCCTTAGAACCCTCCGCTGGCTTCTCCGTGTAGGCTGGAGGTGGTCCGTGTTCGAATTCTGGGGGTGGAGTCTCTGTACGCTTCTCGAGTACGGACGACGTTACTCCGTACTGGGTAGATACTTCGCGCTCGCTTGATCTAGGCGAGGAGCGCTGCACCTTCTCTTGTCCGTCTTTCAAAGATGCCTTGTTCGTCGACTGCCCTTCCTGCTCAGAGTCCTCCCGC
The DNA here is from genome assembly GCA_025688805.1 of Aspergillus egyptiacus. Taxonomy (NCBI): domain Eukaryota; kingdom Fungi; phylum Ascomycota; class Eurotiomycetes; order Eurotiales; family Aspergillaceae; genus Aspergillus; species Aspergillus egyptiacus. The sequence continues at coordinate 70,246 of MU628428.1, forward strand.
GGTTCTGCCTTTGCATCCGGGGCATCATTCTTGGTATCAGAGGCGAGCTCTTGCGCATCGTGGAATCTTTCATCATCAACAGATGACTCAGTTGCTCGCCGAGGTGTCCTTGGCCGAGACCGGATTGGCAAACCGAAATCATCGGACGCGTCCTGCTCCAGCGCCCCATTCTGAACTGCGGTCGGTTTATCTACCGCCGCATCCTGCTGAGACCTGTTATCCTTTTTCTTGTGGTCGCCATCGGACGTATCAGGTGCGTTCTTCGGGGAGGATTGGTCGGAGTTGTCCGAGGTAGGCAAGGACTGATCGACAGGAAGGCCGCCAGAGGGGTTGACGGTGGCAGTTGAGCCCGAGCTCATTATTCTTCATCGAAGGAAATCCAGACGTAGTCTTAATCCTAAGCTGGCTCTAATCTTTCGTTCGCCCAAGTGGTACCCCGTCTGGAATAGGAGGCGTGGCTGCGGCCCCATCCGTGCAAACGAGCACCCCCAACCACAGAAGAGCGGCTCTTGGTCTCTGAGATCGATCGTGGGCGTCTATCGCGCACAAAGTGCAGCAGCGAGGCTCCGAGGACGAGGTCCGAGCTGATAATTAGAGCTGAGTGGATACGGAAAGGGGTCGGATAGAGTACTGGAAGAGGGGTGACGGTCGAAAGAACAGCTCGTTAGTTGGGACAGACACCGAAGGAGAGTGTAAGTGTAAAAAATTTAGCAGGCCCTCGTAGCACCCCAATGAGGAGCAACTCAAGGGGGCTTTTTAGGTTGATCTTCTTGCGATCGAGAGCGGTTGGCATGAATTCTGAAAGCGGCGATCCCGAAGACGCACCCGTGGGGTAAGGTAGACTACAAAGACAACTTTATCGCGTCCGATCAACTGGAGAACTACACTTCAACCCCTTCTACAATTTCGGAGGGAATACCTTTCTTTTATTTATGGCAGTCATGGTCATCATTTGTAAAACCGGACATGATTGTGATATGCAACCTCGGGCCGGGTGTTCCTTTGTCCTTACTTGGCTGGTACCTACTCGAGGTACTGCGCAGTGACCGAATCCAAGATTGATTACGCATTCTGCTATGCAGGATACTTCGAAGACGGCCTGGGGTACATCAATGCCCGCGATCAAACGACGATACGCTAGACAAGCCTCTCCCGATCTACACAATCGCAGAATCAGCTTTCCGAGGTTTTCTGCTCGCTCCGTCGACAAAGAAAATACAGATTCGAGGACATCGACAGTTCCAGTACAAAGGTCCATGGTGATAACAGTCAGATCATCAATATGCGACGACGGTACTATCGATAGATATGGGCCCATTCCCGAACATGCCTTCTGCTACTTATAATCCAGCTTGCGTGCCTCTAGGCGACCCCGGCAGGGTTATGTCTGCTGAGATTATCGACCCTGCACATCATCATCAGCTTATGCCCTCCTGACCCATGATAAATTAGATGCTGCGGGTGTGAAGGCATCCATACATCCTGGTTGACCCGCCTCCTTCGACATGCACCTTTTCCGTCCTCGCCTTCTCCCTATCCTGTAGATCTGGTGCCTTGTTCCTGTCGTAATGCGCACCCTCAGCTAGGCGCGACTCATGGCTCGCAAGGGACTCTCGGATATCTTCGTCTTGGTCTTTATATTTGTCTACGAGTTCCTCTGCAGTGCCGAGTTAGTAACTATGGCAAGTTCATGGTTCGGGCAGCTGAAGACGTACTGGTTGAAGGCTCCTTCTTTGATAGTTCAGGTAGATGAGGCATGGTGGATTTGTTTGAACAATATGTATCTTCAAGCTTGCTTCAAATTGTTGTAAGACGAAGGAGAGCTAGTAGTAGAGGGCTCCTTATAGATACTGCTTCCCCAGGATTGACGGAACTCAACGTCATATGGTCGCCACATCCGTACACAGTATAGGCGAGGTACAGAGTACAGGCCAAAACTGCACACAGTAGAAACACAATCGTTGCACCCAAGACAGGAGAATAAAGTCGAAGACTTGCTACTGAATAGCATTCTCATGACGTATAAACGGATTTACGTTCCGCTCGGCAAGCCTATATGGAGTATACAATGGTGGGACGAGTACTAGGTAATGATTAAAAAGTACTACCTCATAGAGCAGTTGTTTACTGGGAGGACTACCGTTGGCACCTGCAGATATTAGCTATCACCTAAGTCAGATATTGGTGTCATTCTGATAAGATTTATCAAGTTATCTTAGGAACTACATACTCTTTTCTTTGCCTTGAACAACAATCTGGTAAAGCACCTCAACCTTCTCAACTAGCTAACTCGTCCGATAAGGTAATCCCATGCATTAGGGATAGATACCTCAGAAGTGAGCTACTCACTGTTTCTCGGAGGCTGAATGAGCCCGGTCAATGTCCATCCAAGTTTAGGTTGTCCAATGTTGTTGGACCTTAAGTTTCATTCCCTGCTGTAGACGCTGAGCACACACAGAGGTAACCTCAAAAACAAGGGAACCAAATGGCGCCTTCCCATCGGTACAATCTGCGCTCGTACCTTGAACCCAGCAGGGCTCGCAGCAGGAATGTTTGGGGATAAGTCTTTGTGCGTACCGGCCTGAGTCGTATCCATATGAGAACCCTTTTCCTGAATCAACTTTTTTCTAATTTAAACATGAACATAGAGCTATGAAAGTTCTCGGCCGCTTTTCTCCAAGCTTAACTGCGCTGAAAGCTGGTAGAGGTGTTTGTGTTGAGAGGTCTATACTGCGGCTCTTAAAAGGCAACTAATGAGATGGGCCCGTGTTGGTGTTGGATCGGTATGTTCCCCTCAAGCTCCAGGCCCTAAGGTACTTTTCCAGACGGCTCTCTTCCAAGTTACTTTCTTTAGATGCCATATGATCCCATCCAATCAACGCAGCGTAAGCAGGAACCAGGCGATCTACCTAGGATTGGCACACTACGTGGTCCCACAGCTTCTATTACAGGCAAATATAACTTTAACTATGCCAGCTGTTTGAAAGAGTATGAGGCCTTCCTTACTGTATTAGGGTTGAAGACTCCATGTACACCTTCCGCGCTGTTGTATCTCTGGAGTACCTTTGACCTATTCGGGCTGGCGAAGCAGTGGTCATTGGAACTTTGTATTCTTCTGAGTGTCTAGTAAGTTCTTCAGCATTAGAGACTGGGATATACGCAGGAATTCCTGAAGGCTATCATGGCTCTCGGGAGATATTCTGTTCAACATCCGGAATTTGGTTTTCTTATGCGCAAGTACCGACTTGTAGGTTAGGGCCACGCAATAAATGAGACATTGTTTGTTGGGGGATCAGATTGTGCACCGGTCGAGATTAGTGGAGAGCGGCGTAGCTCCAGTTGACTACACCTGGGTAAGGTCAAGGGTGGGCACTTGTATCCAACAGCTTACTGGCGGTAAGGCGGCTACTATACAGGATGATAAAATCATATTGCTTGGTCTGTCAGTTAGTCCCGTCTCTTGTCCAAGCGGCCACCCACTACTGTAGTATTCATCAGAGTTCCCATGAGAAAAGAAGAAAAGAAAAGAAAAGAATGAATGGTAATTGTAACACTCGACAGTGCCATTCCAGTACTAATAGTTGAGTAAATGTAGTAGAGTAGACCAAGGAACATAACTGCTATCTGTCACAGGCCATTTGTACACAGCGGATATGCCGAGGCGACTGTTCGGGGTAATAAGGCGAAAAACACTACAAAAAGATAAAGGGAACACGGGAAAGGATAAAGTGGACGAGGTAGAAACAGAGCGCCGCCGGTTTCCGACACAGCCTGTCATAATCTGTTCCTGTCCTGTGTTCCGTCGGTTAAGAAACTCCGGTGCATAAAACCCATCAAATCATATCAAACCACGTGGATTCCGTAGAGCGAGTAACATGAAGAAACCGCGGTACTTCTGTTGTAAGCCAAGGGCTTGCTTGACACAGACCGGTTTTGTCGGTCAGGCAACCTTGGGCTTTAGTCCGAGTCTGGCAATGCGAGACTAAAATGTCTTCCTGGGCACTAGATACCCGGCCCGGGAAAAGCTCAGCAGCTCACTGCATGTTACCGGTAGCGTTGTGATTAGTAGGAATCAGCACCTGTACCATTGTGACCCTGACCAACCATGGGTGGGTAACCGTAAGCCGGGTCTTGTTCGGAAGGGTCCAGGGTCTGGTTCATAATGTTGCCGGCGCTGTCTGTGGTATCAGGAAAAGCCCCCGCAGCGGTGGCACCTCCTGTACGTCCAACTGAAGGTCCGGCGGCTCCACCGACTGGACCACCAGCTGCGTATCCGCTACTTGTTGGACGGTTCTGATGATCTCCCCTTGCGGATTGGGTCTGGTTCATGGTCAGCGCGTCATAACCTAGCGCAAAGCTATCCAGGGTCGATGCAGGGTCGTCCAGGGACGTTTCACAAGCCTTACCTCTCGATACTTGGACAAATAGATTTTGAGGGCCTCGGCATAATTCTCGAACCCAAGCGAGGTCATGGCGAAAAGGATGTCCTCTCCGTTAACGGTTTTGCGCTTCTCCTGTTGGCACTTTTCGGAAGCTTCGCAGCAGATCAGCTTTAGCCAATAATTTTTGATGGGCTGTGACGTGATCTCACCTTCGCTGGTGATGAATGAGATGAATTCGCTCACACATTCTTGCATGCACTCTTTGGCTTCCTTCGCGATCTTCGCATTCTCTGGCAGTGCTAGTTTCATTATGCGCGCGACTGCATAGCAAGTGTCAGCAGTTCGGACGACCTCCCCCTTAGGAACGGGTATGAGAGAGGATTGGATCCGGGATAGAGTTCAATGCACGACAGCATTCAGAACCAAGCAAACAGGGCGCATGAGGGTGCAAGAGGGGGGATAGGCGACCAGCGAGAGGAAAGACGAAAATGGTACGGCTGTAGTTGGTGTTCGAACGGCATGACGACAGCAGCAGAGTGGTCGTTAAAAGGGAAGGTACGCGCAAATCAGGAGAACAGAAAAACCTGCAAGAGGACGCAACTAACCATTTGCGATTGGCAACCATCTATCCTGCTCTTTCACCTCGAACTCTCCTTGACCCTGAGCGTGCGCGTCTTGTTCCTTGTCCATTTGCTCCTGGTCTTCGCCGGATTGAGCTTCATGTTCGACTTCAGGCTCCTTGGAGGGCGAGGTTGACGACATGGTTATAGCTGTCCGCAATGACAATGGCGATACCGTTTTTGGAAATGATTAAAATGTCTAAGCTCTGTTGGCATCCACGTCAGAGAGTGCATACGACGCGATGGGATCTCGAACTCAAGGCTCTAGACCAAGAAACGGGAATGTATGTGCCTGGGCTGGGCAGCGACTTTGCTTCACAATAGCCTGAGTAGGGACAGAAAAGCAGTGGTCAAGGCGCGCGGGGGAGTAGTAGCAAACGCGTCCATGACAACTGCGCCCTAGCAGTGTAAATCTGATCAGGGGAAGCGGCCCTCATTTGACAAAGTGCATATGTAAGATGCACCCAAGTCACAGCTGAGGACCTCTCTATTGTATTCCATTATTGTTTCAGACCGTCATTGGGCGAGGGTAAAAAAAAAAAAAAAGAGGGTTTGATGCCCAGGGACGGGGACATCGCGCCAGGGTTCTGGAAATTCCCAAAGACGCTTGTTTGGTTCTGGTGCATGTCTGAGAGGGGTTTGACTTACAGCAGTATAGAGATGGGTAACGTCAGCGACGGCTTAATTGCCGATGATGATGCAACACACAAAGTAACAAGTGGGCCAATGAATGAGGAGTGGCACGTCGTGCAGGGGGGAAGAAAGACCCAGCAACTTGGAAAAAGAACACGAATCGATGATCGGGTTATTCTTTTAGTATTTGGATGGCTGTGAAATAGACCTGACGAGAGGCGTAAATAATTGGTCTGCTGCAACTGGCCTGGAGATAGGTAGGGTACCTCAAGTAATAATTACTGGAGACGCCCGCGATGCGCGCAGCAGGCAATTGGCGAACCAGAAGTCCCTGGGCTGAGAGCACGATCACTGGCTGATGGGGAAGCAAAGCACAGACGAAACAACGCCAATAAAATCGGAAGACGATGGAGATATCTCTCCTCCAAACGAAAGGAAGAGTCTGATCAGATACTTCGATGATTGGATGACTTCTGATTGAGCAATGCTCGAGGAGAGGAGTGGAATGAGAGAAAAGAGAAGTGCTGCAGCGGATGGATGAAGGGCGCAGAGAGTAGTGAGTGATGGCCTCAGGTCTCTGTTTCTGCCAGGGAACATTTCAATACCATTACCTCTTCCATTCTAGGTTAAGCGTAGGCTTTATCACCCCAAAGGCTGAAGGCAGCGGGGGGGGGGGATTGTATCAGCGATGTATTACACGTGACTTCAATCTCTCCAGAGTCCCGTTGTCTCTGTTGACATATCTAGAGCCCGGCCATCTTACTACCTACATAGGTAGGTAACTTACTCGGATAGTGAAGACTCAAGTCTTACAATAATGTGCCTCAGGCGCAGGGCATACTGTCTCCCACCCGAGGGCTGCTTTTGTTGATGCGGCTTACCGGTATACTGGAGTAAAAAGACCGCCAATCGGTTTGACAACTCATTCTTGGCCATCGATCTTGCCAGGATCGTTCAGGGCGTCAAACAACGTCCTATTAGTCGACCCGTAGCCTAGTCTCCGCGAATGGTCTAGATTATGTGGCTCGTGGGCCCGAAGAACAGGTCGGAGGTCCCGTCCTATCTCAGGGATCTTCACACCACCATCCCTCTGCAGTGATCTCAACAGTAGTGGTTCGGGCATCAATCATGGCTAAGCAATGAGGGTGAGTAACCCAAGTACCGGACAGTACACGAGGGTAACACTTACAACCTAAGATTGGAGTACCTTTAGGGCTTTGACTGTGGATGTCAAGTCCCAACGGCTCGATGTTTGAAAAGATATTGATGACAAGGATATGCCTGATCTTGTTGATAATTAAGGCTGATGTGAAGCTACTGACAAACTTTAGGCCTTCTGTGCCTATTACATACCGAACTGCCATTACTCTGCCTGCCTACCTTCGACCACTCGGAAAGCTTGATTTTTTTCTTTGCAGCCTCAACTCCTGCATTGATGGCTAGCTGCAGCCAAAATTTGATGTTCGTTGCAAGCACTATTTATTATTGCGTGACGGTTTACCGACCTACCCCAGGTGCCTTACTGATGCATAGACGCCTTAACATGGTTGGCAAGAAAGGCGCAATCACTGATATGTTTGCCCATCCCTGCTATCAGCGAAGCATCATCTAAACCAATATATATGTATATGATATCAGTAGATTAATGCATGACTTGGGCTGATGTAGTTTTTGCTGTTATCCTTGGCATTTAGGTACAAATGCGCGGGAAGTTCTAGCTACGGCAAACCCGCCGCATCCAACAGCCTGCCTCACGCCGGGGGGACATGAAGTGATGAGCCGGGGCCTCAGGAGCAGTCTCAAGAATCCAGATACTTGGATATCCTCAGTTACAGTCGCCGTTCCCTGCTTAAGCATGAACAGTGAATATGGTGTGGTACAAACACACCCGCATCAATTTGCCCGACTCCTGTGCGCCATGCCAGCTTAGATATATTTGCGCAATCACGAGGTATAGTACAGGTGACAAAATGAGTCCATTATGAAGCAGAGAAGCGTAAATTTCACTCGTAAAACCATCGCTTATGGTTGCACAACTTGAATGTTGTTCTTTTTCTGTAGCGCCACAATCAGTCACTTGTCCTTTCAAAGCGTAGCCGGGTACGCCTAGCGAGGCAAGGAAACATACTTTCCAACTGTCTAGTTCCGTCTGTTTAGACTTGTACTGCTTCAGTAGCTCCTCAAGAACCTGCTTAAGACCATCCGAGTTTGTCTTTAATGAGGGTAGAACATCGTTGACAGTTCGCTCAACCAGAACTCCGTTGACCATTCGAGAGCATTTTCGATCTTGAGGGAGGGGTTCGAGGGTATCGATGACGAGTCTGCAGAAGCAAGCATCAGTATCAGTTTCATCCCCATGACGTTCAGGTTCCTTTGATAGAGATCTGCTTTGCGATGTGGCTTACTTGTGCTCCTCCGCCTCTTGTTCGATATCTCCGATCTTCTGGGCAAGCTGCTGTAGCGTGTTCTTGAAGTTTGTGTATTGAAGCTGAAGCTCTGGGATATATTAGAATTAAGCTTGACGGCAGGGAAAATCGCCAAGTCATACCTTGCTGCTTCTTCGAGCTGATTTGCGGTTGGCTGGCCATTTTGTCTATATTGGTCTGCACAGCGTGAGTTGCAAAGCTGGAATTGTTATGCGGGGCGGAACTGTTATCGGCTATCTGAAGCCAAGCATGATCACCGAAGTATGTGGACAGGCAGTAGAACCACCAACCACACAATAGGGCAAAGAACCGATATGTAAGTCCGCTGGTATGCTAATGAGAAAAGACCTTTTACTGTGAATTACGAATCACTATATCTTTTGGCGTTCTTTCACCTCTATTGTTGAGCTAGAATGACTTGCACGTGACACATCAGTTTGCACTGTTTGCCTATCCGTATCAAGTCCGCGGTCTACCCTGACGATGATAACTTCTTTCATCAACTACCAGGAGGTGACCCTTCTGGAAACTTTAGCATTGTCTCTTTGAAAGCTGCATTTATTCAATATAGTTCAGCCTTTACTTAACCTCACAATGGCTTCAGGCGAGCCCCCGGCCAAAAGGCTGAAAAGTTCAAATCTTCCGCCACAACTTCGCGATGCGAAGCGCAAAGATATCGACAACTGGGAGACGAACCGGATGCTTACTTCCGGAGTCGCCCAGAGACGCGATTTTGATGGCGACTTCATGCCCGAAGATGAAGAGGGTACTCGTGTCCATCTACTCGTTCATGATCTCCGCCCGCCTTTCCTCGATGGCCGAACGATCTTCACCAAGCAGCTGGAGCCCATCTCAGCTGTCCGGGACCCGCAGAGCGATATGGCCGTGTTTAGCCGGAAGGGAAGCAAGGTTGTGCGAGACAGGCGCCAGCAGCGGGAGCGGCAGAAGCAAGCACAGGAAGCGACGACAGTGGCCGGCACCGCATTGGGAAATCTCATGGGCGTGAAGGAGGACGAAGGTGACACTGCTGTGGCGATGCCCGTGGAGGATGTCTATAAAAGCGGGAACAAGTTTGCACAGCATATGAAGAAGCAGGATGAAGGTGGCCAGAGTTCTTTCAGCAAGAGCAAAACACTCCGCGAGCAACGTGAATACCTGCCAGCGTTTGCCGTCCGCGAAGACCTTCTACGAGTTATTCGTGATAATCAGGTTGTTGTGGTTGTTGGAGAGACTGGATCGGGCAAAACCACACAATTAACCCAGTTCTTATATGAGGATGGCTACGGGAAATTCGGTATGATCGGATGCACACAACCGCGCCGAGTAGCTGCGATGAGCGTGGCCAAGCGAGTGAGTGAGGAAATGGAAGTTGATCTTGGAGATCTCGTCGGATACGCCATTCGGTTCGAAGACTGTACGGGCCCAAATACGGTCATCAAGTACATGACTGATGGTGTACTTCTCCGAGAGTCACTGGTTCAGACAGACCTCGATAAATATTCCTGCATCATCATGGATGAAGCGCATGAACGTGCGCTGAATACTGATGTTCTTATGGGACTTTTGAAGAAGATCCTAGCTCGACGGCGAGACTTGAAGCTCATTGTCACATCAGCTACGATGAATGCTGAACGTTTTTCAAGGTTTTTCGGCGGCGCTCCAGAGTTTATCATTCCTGGAAGAACGTTCCCGGTCGACGTCCATTTCTCTCGCACGCCTTGCGAAGATTATGTCGACAGTGCGGTCAAGCAGGTCTTGGCCATCCACGTCTCGCAGGGACCTGGCGATATTCTTGTCTTTATGACTGGGCAGGAAGACATCGAAGCAACATGTGAGCTAGTCGATGAGAGGCTCAAATTGCTCAATGACCCGCCGAAGCTCAGTATCTTGCCTATATACAGTCAAATGCCGGCAGAGCAGCAAGCAAAGATATTCGAGCGAGCTCCCCCTGGAGTGCGGAAAGTGATCGTTGCCACGAACATTGCGGAGACAAGTTTGACGGTGGACGGAATTATGTTCGTTGTAGACTCCGGATATTCCAAACTGAAGGTGTACAATCCCAAGATGGGCATGGACACGCTTCAGATCACGCCGATATCACAAGCAAATGCCAACCAGCGTTCCGGGAGAGCCGGCCGTACAGGACCTGGTAAAGCCTATCGGCTCTACACAGAGGTTGCGTACAAGAACGAGCTGTACCTGCAAACGATTCCGGAGATCCAGCGCACCAGTCTGTCTAACACAGTGCTTCTTCTCAAGTCTCTTGGAGTGAAAGACTTGCTAGACTTTGATTTCATGGACCCCCCACCTCAAGAGACAATTTCGACATCACTTTTCGAACTCTGGTCTTTAGGCGCCCTGGACAACCTGGGCGATCTTACACCACTGGGAAGACGCATGACTCCGTTCCCAATGGACCCGCCGCTTGCGAAACTCCTAATTACAGCCGCAGAGGAGTACAACTGCAGCGAGGAGATGTTGACGATTGTGTCCATGTTGTCTGTGCCTAACGTTTTCTACCGGCCGAAAGAGCGACAAGAGGAATCCGACGCGGCGCGCGAGAAATTCTTCGTCCCAGAGTCAGATCACTTAACTCTACTCCACGTCTACACGCAGTGGAAATCCAACGGCTACTCAGACCACTGGTGTACTAAGCATTTCCTTCATGCCAAAACCCTACGCAGAGCCAAGGAAGTGCGCGACCAACTCCACGATATCATGGTTGTGCAAAAGATGCCGCTCGTCAGCTGCGGAACGGACTGGGACGAGATTCGCAAGTGCATCTGCTCCGGATTCTACCACCAAGCTGCCAGAGTCAAGGGAATCGGCGAGTTCATCAACCTCCGAACGAGCGTCAGCATGGCGCTACATCCAACCAGCGCCCTTTACGGTCTAGGCTACGTCCCCGAATATGTCGTCTACCATGAGCTCATCCTCACAAGCAAGGAGTACATGTCCACCGTAACCGCGGTGGATCCCCATGTAAGCAATCCCTACCTACCCAACAACAAACCCTCCCCCGGAAGAAAACCAAGCAAAAGCAAAAGTTAACCAGTATATATCCAGTGGCTCGCCGAACTAGGCGGCGTCTTCTACTCCGTCAAAGAAAAGGGCTACTCGCATCGCGAACGCCGCGTCACCGAACTCGAATTCAACCGCCGCATGGAAATCGAGAGCCAGATCGCCGCGGACCGCGAACGCGCCGCCGCCGAAAAGCAGCGCGAAAAGGAGCGGACTGAGTTCTCCAGACGCAAGAACGAGGTAGAGGTGGGCACTGGCTCTGCTGTGCGGAGGCCCGCGGCTGCGAGGAGAGTCGGTGGGTTGACGGCATCTTCGACGTTGACGTCGAGGAACGGTACCAATGGGTCCGGCTCTTCTGGTGGCGGAGGTGGTGGGAGTGTGGTTAAGAAACCGGTGATTAAACGCAAGCCCGGACGTGCCTTTTGAGCATCATGGCATCGGAATGGCCGGTCTCCCAGGTTTTTCTCATGCGAGTGGGTTGGTTGGTCGTGTCTCAGCCAAGACGACGAACACCTGCGGGCAGGACGAAACGCATCAGTCAAAGCGCATAACGGAAATCAGATACATAACCCGACTTCGTTGGAGATTCGAGTCGGACAACCGAGACAAGCGCGCGCCATCTCTCGATCTTGAGTCCACAATAACGATCATGTTGGGCGCCAGGATATAGATTCTAGACCATGCTATTTAATGTACTATATATATCCCCCCCATGCCGCATATATTGTCTTCATCAGGCCGTTGTCATACTTTAATTACACAAGCTACGAAGTATACAGCCTAAATACTACCCTTGGCGCCAAAGTCGGTACTTCAAAAACAGCATTTAACATTGATTTCTTTTCTGTATCCGAAATAGTCAAGTATGGTATATAAACAAACATCTAAACCCCATCCATCTTGGGGAAAAGAAGTACATACTATAACAAGGAACAATTCCACCAGGGAAGCATTCCTCCACCCACTCGCCCTCTTCAACCCCGCTTTCCACGACTCATAATCGCCTAGAGTAGAGTAGAGTAGAGTACAGTACAGTATGGCTGGAATAAGGCCTCAAAAACACCCCGAACAGTACCTTAGTATCACCCACCACCTTCAGTTAATAAAGTTCACACAGAAGAAATGCAAAATCAAGCTCCCAAAGACATAATCCGCGAATGCCCTAAATATAATAGCAACTGCCGTTAGCATACCCCTTAAGCCCATACAAACGGCAAAAAAGAGCGAAGGAGGGAAGGGAGCCCATCTCTCACCTCTCATGCGAGACACCAACCGCTTTCTCCTTCTCCTTCCCATCTCCCGGAACGGCTTTCCCAGCCTTAGTCTGACTCTTATTCCCCGACCCTTCATCCGAAGAGGGACTCGTCTGCATGCGCAAACTAGCCGTGAGGACGAACTGACCGATCGCGGCGCAGAACCCGCTCAGGAAGGCATTGAAGGGCTAACCCGCAAAGAATCAATTCCATTAGCGTCCAAGAACAATAGAAAAGAAAAACAAGAAACCTGACATGTAGAAATACGAGGTGGGGGGGGGGAAGACGAGGAAATAAACATACATAGTTCCCCGCCACAACACAGTAAACAAACTGCACTCCGGCCACAAGCAGAAGAAAAGCCATAAAGGCATCCAGGAGCATTGTGCGCTGTGGTGTTGTCGTTAGGTACTGGTGCCAGACATGGAGCGCAATATCGGAGACGGAGGAGTTGGCGACGAGTGTTTTGGGGCCGGAGGAGAGTGTAGTGGCTGGTGAGGAGGTTGAGGGTGCGGCGGCGGCGGCGGAGGGAGTCGCCGATGGGCGTTTGGTGGGCATTGTGGTGGATTTCTTGTCCGGGTTTTGTGTATTCAATTGGTTTCGTGTAACTGCGTTTTCATGAGGTGAAGAAAGCAATGAAAGGAGCTTTGGGATGTGGGCTGGAGTGTAGGAGATGGTGAGGGTGAAGCTGGAGCTCTGGCAAGCTGTCCAGTCCTAGATGGTTATCACGTGACCACGAGGATGAAGTATACAAGGACTGCCCATGAGAACGAGCACCCACAGTTACTGGGGAGAGAAAATTGTCCCCTTTTAGACATATCTTTAATGTCACTGAAGAAAGAGTCAACTTCAAGTTTAGCAAATCAGCAGCTCTGGCGCATACCATGATGCATCATCAACATTAAAGGTAACAGAGTCCCACGGGCAATTACTAGGCATATTCAAGAGGGGATGGTAGATGGTATTAGTGAATCATGGCCTATATAGAGACAATATCGTCAGATTGGACATCTGCTCGCAATGGCAGTATGCAATGGGTATAAAGATCAGAGTGGCTCGAAAACATCCATTCATAAGCTGTACGGAACGCCTACAAACGCTCAAAACGAGCGACAACACATGCGCCAGGGTAAGGTATCAAGCAATCCAGGTCGTGATATCACCCATTGCATTGTTCTGTATTTCTTGCATGTCCAGCTGGAAGTCCCGCAGGATCTGGTCCCATTCCTGGTAATTCGAACCCAGGTTAGACGGATCTTGCGGAACCGTGGCCGGTGGCCCCTTCGGCACAGTCAATGGCGCTTTAGGACTTCCCGGTGCGTGTGATGCGGCTGAACTATGAGATCCTGGAGTAGCGAAGAAGTTATCCTCGGGAAAGATCTGATCGAGGACACCCATAGGACCTTGACCTATATCAAAGTCTAATGGGTTCGGACCGGTGGAACCACGCTCCATTAGCGGCGCCGCAGCCGCCAGTCTGGAATGCTCCGGAAATTGTGCTGAAAAAGGAGAGCCAACGGAGCGTGGGGGTCCGGTAAAAGAGGTGTTTGAGTCTTGCGTGAGAGTATGCGGCTCGTCGCACTGGGACTGTAGTTCTGCGAGTTGTTTAGCTCTCAACGAGCCTGCTCGTTTCATAAGCTTAGCAAGGGGCCGCCATAGCATCCCCTTGCGCTGCTTCGCTGTTTTCAACCAGTCACCGTATATGGTCGTCACTGCCAGCCATGCTCGGTTTGTCAGTGGGCTCAATGGGCGTACACAGAGCTCAGATAGGACCATAGCAATGGCGTGCCATTGCATATGAGCGTCAAACATCCAACCCCATTTCCTAGTCTTCTCGTCCTCTTTTACCAAACGTGCAAATTCCGTGATTTCGATGGAGGTGATAAATAAGCTTTCTCGGGACGCATTGCTTATTTGCAGGTTGGATTCAGCGCGTGTTATCGGATGGTAAATGACTAGCCACATCTTGGTAAGAACTAGACGGGCAACCGTCGCGCTCACCCACTGTATGGGGTCATTCATGTCACAGTGTCTCAAATACTGATCTTCAATGCGCTGGTTGACGGCCTGAACGATATTCCCACAGTTCTCAGGGGAGGGCCCTGCAACAGCGCCGCTGGTAACTGGACATGTATATGACACACGCCGCAGAGCATAGCATATATCGCACCGAATGAGGAAGAAGCTCATGTCAGTAAAACCCAGTCGCCCCTGCGGGGGTTCCGACATGTCAGGGGAGATGTCACCGTCGTTAACATTCAAGGGAACTCTGGTATCGAAGGTTCGATCGTAGATTTGCACATCAGTACCATGATCCTCAGACGAGCGAAGGTCGAGAAGGATGATGTGCCACCACACCCTTCGGCGCATCTCCACCTCAAAGGGCTTCAGTTTGAAATTGTTTCCGTCCCGGTGCAAGCCAAGTCCCTGTGCCAGACGAATTATGAGCGCGGACATGGACCAGACAAATTTAGTGTCATCATCTCGACGAACAGCATTCAGGAATATTATAGCAGCCTGCATCAGTGTCAGGCTTTGGGTGTTCATGAGATTGGCTTTGGACAATGCTTGCTCCACAGCAAATCTATAACGCCCGACCAATGTATCACGAGCTTCCCCCAACTGAGCTATGCATTGCTCATTTTGCATGCTGACAATAGCTGCAAAGTACATGGCAAGTACCAACGCCTCGTTGTTCTTATCTAGGGCATTCGTAGTACGGGCAGCTGTTATAAAAATCTGTTGAGCCGCAGGGCCATAAACGACAGGAAGCAGCGGCCTGACATTCTCCGCATAGATCTGCCGTAACACCGGGACTTTATCGGGAGGTGGATGAAAGTTCTGAAGAGAATGCGCAAGAGAGTAGAATCCAAAAAGCATCCCATCGTGAGTTGTGCCATACCCAGACGGCGGTCCGGAGGGCGAGCTGTCTTCGTCATCGGAAGAAGACGGGTCAAGAATATCCTGAAGTTCTTCAATCTATGCAGAATTCAGCATTCCTGCTCGAAATCAAGTAGAGAAGTGAGAGCGAAACAAACAGATGGGAAGAGAACCGACCTGATCTCCAAGACTTGCCCAGAATCGATTACTCACATACCGGCTCCGGTTGTCCTCGACGACGAGTCTCCCAAACCCATGCTCTAGACGAGGCGATCGATTTTGCGCCGCAGCAGTCATTAAACATCCGGCCTCACACTCATTCTGCGATCGAGCAGACGATTCCTCGCTGCGCTCTTGAGGCGGCGACGGGGCAGATGGGCCGTTCTGGTTTGTAATTGCTGCTTCAACTATGTTTTCAAGCTGTCGCAACCGCGAGAGCAGCCCCGCATTTTCGGTACGCGCGCGTTTCGCTTTGCGAGGCGCTCGGACGGGGGCAGGGAATATACATTCAATGCCCGCTCTGACGCAATTCGAGCATGGGGACCGTTTGTCACAGCGTACTTTCCTCCGGCGACAGGTGACGCAGCTTCGTAGAGCTAGGGAATCTTGCGAAGAATGTCTATGAGGAGCTGCCTGGGGGACGTTTTCGGATCGGTCGTCATGGGAGAATGAGGAGGTTGAAGGGGCCATTTGCGACTCGGTCACCGACTGATGCTGCGACATGGCGATGAAACAGAAGATGCAACAGCTTTTACGCCGTGCAACATCGTCGACAAGGGGCCGCTGATAAGGTACGCAGGGGGATAAATGAACGAAAAGGACGCGAGCGAGCGGACTAGGCTAAGCTAGCGGACTCAACACTGTGCCTGCAATGTCTGGCTCACTTAGCTTCTAAATGTTGACAGTGTAACTGTCAAACAAAGGGCGGGAAGCCCTACTGGAACTGGAGCTTGAACTTGATGGATTTCTCCGAGTCGCCGACTCGCCATGGGGGATTACGTCTCTGCCATTGGTGCCTTGGGTTCAGGCTAGCTGGATCCCTGCAGCCCTTGATAAAGAAACTTGAAGGCTGACAGGCGGGGTGAGCTGTCAGATAGAAGGGCCACAGAGTCAGAATACCTAGAAGGTCATGTTGACTGTGTCTCCTTCCTTGACCTTATGGATGGGCTTTATACCTTCCACTGGCGAAGATGGAGAGACTGCGATTCCGGAGACATCTTTATCTCTTAGCTCTTCGGCCACTTCCATCATGTGAGTTTTGCGGATCCAGCTCAAGGGCGTGGAAAAGACTAAATGGCTTTATGTAGTTGGTATCCGCAATCCAAGAAAATCAGGAATTGGGTAGGTACATGGTATCACAATATGGACAGAAATCGGTCATTCAGTTGCGGCCTGATAACCCCAAGAAGGAGCATCAAAGAGGAAAAACAAAAAAAAAAAAAAAAAAAAAAAAAAAAAAAAAAAAAAAAAAAAAAAGAAAAGAAAAGAAAGAAAGAATATGCAATGCATATGGCAAAAAAAGCTTAGTATACTTTCGCCCAAGCAAAACGCCGCAGTCTCCAAGGTCTGGAACCAAATATATAAACGCCGTGTATATGCTAATAGCTTTCAATATATGTGATCGAGATCGCAATCGAGTGCCGACTAGTCCCGTGATAGTCCTAATTGCCATTGTCGGAGTCGCCGTATAAACGATGGAGAGGCGTCGTCCGGACCGGAACCCTAGGAACGTTTCGTCGACGCGCTAACAACTTAGAGTTCCTTGGGAAGTCGTCAGTAGACAGAAGCTGGAAAGTAAGAAGCACACTCACTTGATCTTTTCCCAAATACTCGTCTCTTCATTGAAATGGTGACTAGGAACGGGTTAGATATCGGACGTCAAAGCATCAGTCTTAGATGGAAAAGGAATCGCCAACATACCCCTGATAGATTTTATTTGTCAAAGCCTGAGCCCCGTACTCATCTTGAAGAAGCTTGGTGTATGCAAAAGGGACCTTTGCGGGAACATCTTCAAAATAGCTGTGCCGAAGCGGGAAAATTTCGGACTCCTGGAAGACGTCAACATTTCCTTGTCGGACGAGCTCTGTAACGGCACACACTCACATCGAAATTATGGCGGTCCTTGCACATGAGGGCGCCAGGTTCACCGTTCGCACGGCGTTCATCATCCGTCCGGACCGCTGTGATATCGATAAACAAGCCGGAGGAAGTATCAATCCACCTTCCGTCGATAACGTTCGCCTTATCCATCTTCGACCGTATAACATAATAGGGATTTATGTCAATGAGATAAGTCCGTCCACCTTCGACACCGGGGAGATCGAAATGGTGCTCAGTCATATTGTAGTATTCAGCGAGGAAGGTGATGACAGGCTCGGAGATCTGGACATCGAGATCATTATCCCATGGAAAAATCTAGCCTGGCGTTAGCCTTGTCTCCGAAAGCTAAATCACTTCATAGTTTGTTACCCTCTGGTTCCACCACCAAGCCAGAAGAGAACCATGCATTATCCACGTTTCTGCACCGAGATCGGCCATCATCGATAGGTAGGTTTGGATGAGCGCGGACAGATGTGGGAGGACTTCTTCTTCGGGGAGCGTGCTCTCTGCAAAGCTGTGATGCGAGTCAGTATAAGTGACGCAATGTCGAAAGGACAATAGGAGGTACGAACCGCCCGTCATAGTGATAGTGGAATCTGATGAACCACTTAAGTTAGCAGAGGAAAAATCCCAATGGGCCTGGAAGTTAACATACGAGGATTCCTCTGTTCACGAGTTAGCATGGTCATCAAGCGCGGCATAACATGCTCAGGCAGGAACTCACGAAAATATTTTGGCGCTGATATTGGTTCTTGTCCGCTATAAACCTTCGGGATCTTCTCTCTCACATCTTGAAAAGTGACATCGGAAACATTGCGAGAAGCGGCCTCGGAAGCATTGAAAGTGGCCTCGGCTTGGATCGATAACAATCCGCAGAGAGCGAGGACGAGGGGATGGGTCAACGACCACATCGCGAGGGGATGGTCTCACGTCTGCCTGGGTCACTGCGATCTCATACGGCGTACACGTGTGGTCCAAGACGCGCGCAAGAAAGAGTCTCACGGGGAGCCAGGAATAGTC
Source organism: Aspergillus egyptiacus (assembly GCA_025688805.1). NCBI lineage: Eukaryota > Fungi > Ascomycota > Eurotiomycetes > Eurotiales > Aspergillaceae > Aspergillus > Aspergillus egyptiacus. The sequence goes on from MU628428.1 coordinate 88,581, forward strand.
GAGGGGAAGAATATGATTGTGAAGCGAAGAATGGATAAAAAGGAAAAAGTAGACTATATACCTAAGATTATTTAAAAAATAGGCAGAATCATTGGAAATGTCCAGGACCTGAGAACCAGTGATCTGCAACTCTGACAAGCGTCGAGGTCTCCGCTTGTCGGGTCCACGGGTATGGTCGTGTGCTCAATTGCCATGAATGGCCGCCTGAGTGCCGCCCTGCAAGCCTTGGCTGGAATAATCATCATCATCTCCATTTGACGATATCCATACGTGGACCTTTCTGGATAAATGCTACGTAGGCAGTCACTGCCTTACCTTATGATTAATGGTTTTCCATCCGGAGCTGAGAGCATCTGCTGGACCTCGACACTCCCATCTGAACTCTGCACAGAGCCAACCGCATCATAGGTACCTAGATTGACAGGGCACCTTCCAAAGGCAAGCGCTCCAGTCAAGCCGACAGCAGTTGTTTTGTCTGTTGCTCATCTTGGCTTTACGTAGTACGAGTCTGCAACTGTGCAAAGGCGCCTGGATTATACGGAACCTTGTAATTACTACTACCTAGGTAGGTAGTACTTAGTACCTCGTACCTATCTACTGCCAAGTCTAGACTACAGTACATTTTAACAGTGATGCAATATGGGTCCACAGGATCACCACAGATTCCGAAGCTACCGATCGCTACCTCTGTTGGCACAGACGAGATACTACTTACTATCAGGCTACTTCCATTACTGTCTCTGGCTACCCAATGTTTGAAAATTCTCCGAAGTCCCTGTTGATCTTATGCTGAAGAGTAGTATCTATATATTATTATTCCTGGGATACGAGTTAACGTTGATCCGCGGTCCTTACCTATTAGTTCTGAGTTTCTGAACTTCCACTGGCCTGGGCCTGCCCTAAATAGGTAGTAGCAGCTGTTCGCGCGCTAAGTCTGCATAGCAGGTATAGTAAAGCAGGCTGCAAGGCACCAGGTTCTCTGTGGTGAAGAGGCTGTGGCTGCTCCACTCGTAGTCTTTGCGCGAATTTGACCTTGCTCACTGCCAGCATTGTATTATGGATGGCTTTTTACTTGGTTTGAGAGAGAAAGCTCTGGAGATCAATTCATCAGGAACGGGATAACGACCCCCTCAATCACATTCCCGTATACTATTAAGTCGCCAACTCGAATGTAGTGCAGACAAGAATGAAAAGCCCGAGATAAGCAGTTAAGTCTGAGAAGATAAGATGGTTTTCCCTCCCGGAAGAGCCCCGAGAGTTCGTTCATGGTCGATACTTGGAACACTTGGGATGAGTCTTCGATATGGTTACAAGCTGGTCGCTCGCTCCACTCACAGGCTGAGCTGCACAATTTAGTGCGGGTCCAGGTTTGGGATTTCTATATTGATTGAATAAACCACATGACTATATATATATATAACTAGAGATCGAGTTCTAACCCTGTTAGTTATTCATTGAAAAAATAGATATGTATAAGAGTGTTATTAATCTGTACTATATCATCATGTCCATCATAATTATAAGGGTCTGTCATCATTCACTACATATCGCATTCAGCCATAATGCTAGTTAAACGCTCATGTCCAAAAGAAAGAATGCCACCCTACGCTGAGTGCAAACAGGGGGAAGAAGAAATAAATGGTCACCTCATGACTACCCATGCATCCATCCGCTGTCTTGCAAGAGATCTGACATCGGAGTCTCCTGCCAGTAGATCTGGCGCCATTCATCTTCTAACTCGGTGATGGCATCCATGGACGAAGGGAGGACCGGCCCCTCTAGGTCGGTAAACGAGAACAGCTGGCGCCAGTCAAGGGATTCTCGGGGGTTGTCGAGAGTGTCCATGGGAGTCAGGTTACTGGACGGAATCCAGGTATCAAATGGTTGGTTTGAGTGAGGACTTAGGGTGACTTGCGCTTGCGGAGTGGATTCGGGTGTAGGAACATTGTAGGGTAGCTGTCCCTTCGATTGAGAGCCTCGTACTGTATTGTTAGGCGCTGCAGATGCGGACGATAAGGTGCTAGCGTCTGTCGAATGTTCAGTGCTGGCAGCCGCTTTTGGCTGGGAGACCGTGCTGACGCTGTTCATATGATTGTTGCTAAAACGCCTGGGCCTTTCACTAGTTGCCGTTCGAAGGTCCTCCTGGAGACGTCTGGAATCCTCGAACAGTCGTAGAATGGTGCTGGCATGGGACCAGTATTGAGCAAGTTCGCGCAATGAAAAAGATGCCGAGTGGAAACGGCGAAGGGCGTTGATTGCAAGCACTGGATTGGAGAATCGGAGCTCGACACGCACTTGGATCATTGCGGTAAATAGAGTGTGTACACCAGAGTACCAGAGAAACTTCAGTCGATCATGCACGCGGAGTTCCTCAAAAATGGAGGCAATTACACCTGCAGCCGCACTGCAGATTTCGGCGTCATGGGGTCCATAGTCGTCAGAATAAGCCGCGGCCCTTGGATGGGGTCGATGGAGCAAGATTAGAAAGTTGTTGTAGGTGAGATGAAGCATGGCAGTCCAGGGATCCATGTCCAACGCCCGAAGGCGCAGTCTGTCAGGCAGCCTTAATGACCAGCTTGCCAGTGCTTCATCTGCCTCTCGCAGCACAGCTTTGCGTCGTTCCGCACTGATCCTAAGCCCGAACCGCTCACGGACAATGTATGATATCATAGTGCACAGCTCCGAAAAGTGAATCACGAAGTCAGTCTGTACGCCAGGGCCACAACCTTCAAAATCTGAAGCTGTCAATGGAGACACATCAGAGTCCTCTAGATTTCTAGGATAGTCGCAAGTTAACTCACCATCCAAGTGCTGATGGGGATCCGGCGGACAACTCAGAGAACTTACATGGCTTGCGGCCGACCATATGATAACGACACCATCACATCGAATTGGACCAAAATGTACCATAACCTCCTCCACATCCGGCGATCGCGTGGCACAAAACTTCTGCATACGGGATTACGGTGCATCCCCAGCCCAGTGGCGATCCTAGCAGCGACTCCGATCCAGTAATGCGCGTTGGCGGAGACATCGTCGTCAGCCACGTCTGAATGCCAAGTCAGTAAAAGCGCGGCCTGAACCAAGATATCGCGATTCCGCTCAATTCGGTTGTCGAATAGCCACTTGGCGCGGCGGAAGAAAATCTCCTTTAGCGCATCACGCTCAGCTTTGGGACGAGTAACGTGTGCACCGACTAGTAAAATAGTCTGCAGAAGCAGAATCGGAGGTGGGTCCGCCGGATCGCGATTGCGATATTGAGTCATGAATAAATCCTCGTCCACGATAGGGTAACCTGGGTTGACTTGAGTAAAATAGGCCTCCACGAGCTCATCTGCAAGAGCGGACTCCGGTAATGTAAGAGCATCCATGAGTAGCTGGTCATGACCCGTCCGTAGCTGCCTTCGAGGGATCTCGTTTCCTGCAAAGTGATATACGTCGTCATCCATGTCTCGTTGCTGACGGATCAAGAATGACATGTTTGAGAGCTCATGCCCGACGTAAATTGCTCGTACGCCTCTTTTAATTTCACGGGTATCTGTTGCCTCCTCATCAATCAAATTCACCAGCCGTTTTTCAATTTCCGCGCGCGAATCTCCTTCAGCCGGATCAGAGGCCGTAGAGCGGCTGTACAGGGAGGACCGCGAATGTGCGACACCTCCCTCGTACTGACTACCATTTCCAGGACTATTATGGTGGGTATTTTTAGTTTCGATAGTAGGATGCAAGCCCCGGGTACTTGAGCCACGGGCCAGATCACAAGCTTGGGAGACAATATCTGACTGAGCAGCACGAAGTGGGGTAGTGAAGGCATCTGGCGTCTCTCCTGACGGAATCGTGCGATATATCGACTTGGGCGTTTGTTCGTAGGCAGGCGGCCGGCAGCGAATGGGGACTGGGTCTAGGATAGAGCGCACCGCCAGGCGTTTCTTTTTCTCATGGATTTGACAGTCGAGCTTTCCTGCTGAGCGACAATTGGAGCACGGCAGTCCAACAATTCGAGCGTCACATCGTACTTTCCGGCGATGGCAATGAATGCAGGCCGCTGAACCTAAGGTTGAAAAGAAGCATGTACTTGTGAGTAATGGAAATTAGGCTCGGGGCGGGATATTTTGAGAGGTACCTGACTTGCGCTTATGTACACCAGATGTGAGGCTGGTAGGTTGCGCCGCGGAGGACATAGCCGAAGCATTGACAATGGATTGGGGATTCAGTGCCCACAGACTTGCAGCTGATCTGTGAGCGCGACAATATTGTTTTAGAGATGACGATAAACGGGAATCAGGACATGATCTGAAACATATAAGGATTGCCCTCTCTAGAGAGAGCGGGAGAACTCAGGCCCGGGGAGATAAGAAAATAAGCGGGGCTGTCACGTGTAGGCAGTGCGGAGAAGAGCGATGTTCCAGACTCGGCAACAATGATGCATTCTAACGCTTCTATATTACTCTATATATTAGTGGGTGATAATATCATTATAAGTCAACAACAAAGGCGCGGTATTTAGTATTCGTCACTCGACAGCTTTTCGCTTTTGGAGCAGGTGACGGGGTTTCCGGCTCGCGTCTTCGCAGTGACTCGGATAAGACTGCGCCTTATCGCGGTTTGAAACTGATAAGGATGACGATCAGCCCAGGTAAACTGGAATAGGTATGCGCGGTCCATATTGGGTCCGGCTTATCAATGAGACTGTGCTTTATATGATTTAGTGCGCATTCACGTTGCAGGTCAAAGCCAGAGCGGCCTTTGAAAAGCCACTTTAAACTGATCGAAATACGAAATTATTGAATTGTCGAGGCCCGTCTTCCTTATCCAGATAGACATGGCACCAATGAACACCGCGACGGCCACAGAGCCGATCGTTCGTCGGTGACTCGACAAGAATGAGATAAAATGCGCTTTTCTCTCTTCCCTGCGGAGGCACCTCGTTTGCTGACGGAAGAATTGGAGGGTCGTATCCGTAGACTGCCTTTGGAAAACATCTCGGGACGTCTTCAGCACACTGCACCAAGGGATCTTTTTCCATACTTGAGATGGTAAGGACTCGGGCGGATGGTTACGGAACAGTTGTACTGTCTGAGATATGAGACCTTCTAAATCAAGTGGAGATGGGAGCTTGGACAAGGTGAAGTGCAGCATTTCCGGCTCATCCTTAGGGATTTCAAGTAGCTCTTTCCTGCGCGACATCACTATGGCCGCGAACAGATAGATGGAGACAACGGGCTCGTTCGCTATCAAGAAGTCAAAAAGACGCGCGATGTCGCTGTACTCCTGGATATCGTGGGAATAGAGTGTGAGAGTCGCTGAAAGTGCAAAGAAGGGTTGAACCCCCGAGAGATGATAATATAGGGGTTTGTCAGCCTTTTCGATAATGGCCGGGATGAGGTGTAGGTGCTTCACGGCCGGTGAAATAGATGGTAGCATATAATCCCTGATGCGGAGCAGCGATATTTGCGCAGCTGCTGGGGCAGATTCACTATCGCCGAGGACCAATAGCACAACTTGTACAATGTCGTGGTAGCCCTGAAAATAGCACAGCATAGGATAGTTCCGCAAAACTTGTTTAATGACTTTAGATAGCTCATTTCTCTTCATCGACAATTCTTCGTCAGGACCTAGAAGAAAAGATCAGCGCTATATCAGGCAATTGGTTTTGCAAAGTACTTACACTCAGGATAGTACACGAACGAACGATTCACATCTAATTGGACTTGTTCTTCATCGCCGTGGGGTGGCAAATCATACTCAGGCATCAGTGCCTCCTCTGCGTTCTGGTCGCAGTGAAGCAATATAGGCCCTGCATGATCGGTTATTGCTAGATAGACAACGCGTCAAGGTGGCAACATACATGCTAACCGGCGGAGTTCATCTTGAAGGAAACCGCCCTCAGACGTAGCGTATGCAACTAAGGCGTCTAGGTCGCGGAGATCACATGCCCGTCGAATAGCGTCGGCCTTTTTCTGAACATGTATCCAGTCTCCGTCAGAGATGTGTTCCCTTTCAAGGGAAGTACGAGATGCCGAAGACACGCTCTCTGATCGGTGACATCTGGTCAAGTGTGTCATCGTCCAGACCCAACGCACAGCGCATAGATCGAGCGGATAGCCCTGACTCAATAGGTAAGGCACGTAAAAGGGTACTTTGGTAGAATGGAAGCACCTTTGCTGGGCAAATGGAAGCGATACTGTTATGTCGCTCGTAGACTACCTAGGTAGTTGAGCTACTCATAAGTGGCTGTTGGAGTATTTGTAGCGTCCCCATCAATCATTGAAGTAGAACAGACATTCTTTTTTTTAAAAAAAAAGTGAAAATTAGCTTATACGGTAGGCTTGAGAAATACTGAGATTATTTTCTGAGACACAACTGAGAACGACAAAAAGACTCTGGGCATATCTGCTTTGGGGACAGCACATCAAATTATGCCTCAGGCCACTAAAGCCTCATCCCGTGATTCTTGGTCAATGGAGGTCGTCTGCTTAGTCACCAATTTTGGCACTGGAAGGCATCAGTGTGCTTCATCCATTTCCCTCTGCCCCTCCATGAGACTTCAGAGTACCAGAGACCGGTTTGCAATACCCAAGCACTCATTACTAGCGACAGCTGGGGTATATAAGCCCACTTTGAAAGCACAGTAGTGCTGCGTCTTCGGCTGCCGAGAAATGGTTCCATGAAGCTGGTGATGGAATCATAAGAAATCCCGTCAGCTACCTACCTATCTACATCCTAGCCGCCCACTCTCACCCAGCTGGCAGTCATGCTTAGTTGGCCTCTTCAACGGCTTGATATAGATTTACGTTTCTTGCAAGGCCTGATACGGCAGAATTGGAGAGATATCTATTTAACGGTCTTCTCTTTGTAAGGGATCGTTACATTCAACTTGCGCCCTATTTCTCCCACCTGTAAGTTTCACGCTTGATGGAACATCCCTGGCATGGTATTCTCGGATTTATCATAGTGATCTGTTTTCTGACGCTAGCAGCACTTTCGTGGAGTGTCTTGCGCCTGGAGCCAATACCTGGCATTTCTCACCAAGACGCCGCAAGAATGGATTATTCCCTTTCGGCTATTCAAGCATCATAGCTGATATTCCAGACTACAACTATTTAGCATTTGACATACACTCTCCTTGTTCCTGATTATTCCCATTCGGCGTCCTGATTCTCATTGTATTCATACGTGTGAGGGTCAATATAGGAATGAAGGGAGGAGAGACCTCTCTCAATTACCTATTGATCTAACTTAAGCTCATCAAAATACACCCATCTGCTCTGCTGTACTTACGGCGTACTGTGGAAGAATATTCGCCAACCGACTATTATGGCCCATCTAAGGAATATCCAGGACCCGACTTCACTCCCACGGAATACTTCCGGAAGGCCACCATTTGAGGACAGCATGGATATTGACTCAGGACAGTCCAACCACATACCAGAGATTGGGATACTCACTCATACTTTAGTATCCAGTCCGATCATTCAATGGGTTCTGCCAGCACGCCTTAGGAGCAGGTACAAAAATGATGTTGTGTTCATTGGCGAACGGAGCTTGCAAATCAAGGAGGCAATCTCTGGTACACACTTGGAGGAGGTCAACTCCAAGTCCGATTTTGACGCCTATATAATGGCGGCGAAGGTCGTCAACGTCAGCACAGAATTACCGTGGGAAGCTCAGATGCGGCTAGGATCCAGCAATGCAGATGCTACCCTTGAGTTGCAGAAGGACCTTCCTCCCCAGATCATGGTACTTAGTCTGGCATCTAAGGAACTGGTTTTTCTTTATTTATCAAGGGATACCGGCCAATTCATCCACTACCATCGCCCGTTGCCAAGCGATGTCAGTACCTTTGAACGATTTGGTCGAAATATTGCTGTCGAGCCAAGGTAAGCCGTACTCTAAAATTTCTCAGGATGGTATCTTACCTCTATCACAGATCTCGGGCAGTTGCTGTGAGCGCATCCTGTGGGTATTTTGGCGTTTTCATCCTGAAGAATCCCCCCGCCCTCCAAGCACAGATGTCGGAAAATCAGCTAGACCCTGTAGCGGAGGTATGGGTTGAATATGTTCATCCACTCTTAGGAGTATTTGCTAAGCGTCAATTCATGTTTAGGAACGTTTCTTCCGTATAGAGGGGGATATTCTATTCATGGAATTTCTCTATCCGAAGCCTGAAGACGGAGATAGAATCATCCTTCTTCTTTTGGTTTCGCAGGAGCAAACCACGCACGCTGTATGCTACGAATGGACTGCACAGCAAGCCCTCCGACAATCTCATCCTCGCATTACCCGAAAATCACTGCCGCCAGAAGACAGGCTGCCTACCATGATTATCCCTTTGACGAAGGCCTCCTCTTTTATGCTTGTTACGCCAACTTCAATGTCCATCTACAAAAACAAGCTCGACTTCGCGGGTCAGCCTAACAAGTACCCTATTCCACTTCCTGACCATGAACAACAGAGGTCGCCGCTCTGGAACCGTTGGGCGAGACCCTTACGTAACTGGCTGCACAATCAGAAACATGATGATATCTACCTTTGTCGGGAAGATGGCAGGATAAACTACTTAGGTATTGGAAATGAAGGTGAAATTGAGAACCAAGCTCAGCTGGGGCACCTATTATGTGATGTCGATGCCGCTTTTGACATTCTAGATATCGGCTACGAAGGTGGTGACCTCCTCCTAGCGGCCGGAAGTACTGGGGACGGCGGCCTTTTTGTACAAAAGGCTCGAGAACAGCCCAGGTGTGTGCAAAAGTTCATGAACTGGTCACCGGTCACAGACTCTGTCATTGTGAAGCCACCTCAGAGCCTGGCCCCAACAATAGACAACGTTACTGGGGACCGGTTATTTGTTGCTTCTGCGTCGTCTTTTGGTCGGGGGGCCGTGGTTGAGTTACGACACGGGATCGAGGCGCAGATTGGCCTGCTAATATCCCTGGAGGAACTCTCCGGCTCTAGGGACATATGGACTTTGCCTGATAGCACCAATGGGGGAGTCTTCATTTTGACTTCCGATCCTATTTCTTCAACCGTCCTATACTTGCCTGCCGATTTCGGCGAGGAAATATCTGCGGTCGATGAGGAAGGTTGTGGATTGGACCTAAACGCAGCAACCCTGGCGGCAGGATACATCGAGCCCGGTTCCCTTGTCCAGGTTACTGAACACTCGATACGCTTGGGTGCGACAAATGAGTACCAGCTCAGGTATCGTTCAGACTTACCTCCCGGTCAAAGCGTAGCTGCCGCTGCTGTCCATGGCCCAACATCCCTTGTCGTTACTGCCATTCGATCTCAGAAGGGCATGGATATTCACCTGAAAAAGTTTACCTCCGTTGACACCAAACTCGAACTATCTGATGTCAGTGCGCCATTCATGATAAATTACGAGCCCGTTTGCATGCTTATCGAAGAGCTTGATGTCGGAACCTTCGTCTTCATCGGCACTGGCCACGGCAGAGTTAAGGTCTATCATATTGCGGACAATGTCAGACAACTCCTTGACTTTGATGTCACTGTCAAGAATCATGAAGACATATCAAAAGCCATTGATAGCCTGGCAATAACTGCGCAGCCCGCAAAGAGGCCCCCCAACCATGTTACCCTACTTTGCGGTTTACGGAGTGGCTTCTTGGTTTTATTTGAAATTACAACCAATGCAGGTAACGTCGATTCTCCGCTCTGTATGTCTACCTGAATCTCTATCTTCACCTTTGCACTCGACTCCTAATAATTGACAATGTAGGTATGCGCCAAGCAGCACTACGGCACTTAGGGTTTACGTCCGTCAAGGTGCAAAGCAGAGGAAACATTGGGCTATTGACCTGCGGCAATGGATTTTGGCGTATAGAAAACTCTCAATGGGACGCATATGGATGTGCTCTCCAGAGGATATGGATAACGGACCAAAACAATGTGAGTTTTGGTACATATCACTGATCCTGAGCTCAGAATCTCACGCTGCTTAGCCTGCCTACCATCCAATGATTATACACAGTCTCGCCATGATGGGTCCAGCGAGCGCAGAAATCGATGGTCTTTTGGGGAGCCTTTTCTGCATTGCGGATGGGCAACTAATGATTTGCACACTAGACAACACCGTGAAAACCATTCCCCGAAGGATCAATCTACCCGGAAGTGCGACTAAAGTTGTTTTTTCTCAACACCTAAAGAGTCTGGTGGTAGCATATACCCAAACTGCGCTTGAAACCAATTCGGATCCTGTGAAGCGTTACACTCGCGCCCATATTGAATTCATAGATCCGGATACGCAACTTCCGCTTGACAGCTCTGTCGAAGGGCTCGAGGATCAAAAGAATAGGCCCTGGAGGCCGCAGGGTGCAGCGGGCGAGAAAATTAGTTGCATCCTCGAGTGGACACCAAGGAAAGGTGAAGAGGAATATCATTTCATCGTCATAGGGACCGCTCGCCGGAATCAACAGGAGCGCGGTCGAGTCATATTCCTCCAGGCTTCCCGAGATGCAGTTAACCCTTCTCGGATTGAGTGTTTTGTCAAATATATCCACAAATTTGAAGGACCGGTCTATTCCATCGCCCCCTATGGTGATTTTACACTGATGGTATCTACCGGCCATGAGATTGTTGCGTTGGAACCCAAACTTACACAATCAAGACGAGTTCGATCCGCAAGGTTTTCTGTCTTGTCTCCGGTCATTTCGATATCCGCCCATGAGCCATATGTCTACCTATCGACCGCTAGGGAGTCGCTTCTCGTATTGAAAGCGACGGAAGATAAACTGGCTCTTCATGCATACGATCGGCAGAAGCTCGATGGTCTTTCCCATATACGCATTGGCGGAGAGATGAAACTCACCATGACGTCCAGCAGAGGGGGCCGGGTAAGTCTGCTCACAGAAAACGGCGTGACAGACACCGAGAAGATGATGCCCATGCCCTTATGCGAGGCACATCTTCCCTCATCAGTGATGAAACTTAGCTCCAGCTCTAAGGCTTCACCTCTCTATCCCGACTCCCAGGTATTATACGGCACGGCTATGAACGGTACTGTCTACCGTTTCCTGACTTTGGCAGAGAAGGAATGGCGTCTTCTGCGACTGTTGCAGGATCTCTGTATCCGGGACCCCGTTATCTGTCCTTTTACCCCAAAGAGGAAGCGGCAGCGCAATCCGGTCGGCCACGGACCTCTCGAATTCCAGCCTTCTTACATGCATATTGATGGAGATATTCTGAGTCGACTAGTTTCGCGTGACCCTAGTTATTTATTGCGGATGCTGGCAGGAGAGAAGGGGTCGTCCACGACTGGCCAGGCTGTCGTTGAGAGGTTTACGGAGCTAGCAAAGGATATTCTTGGAGAGACCCCATATCCGGTCGAAGCAGTCCTGAGGTGGTTGAAGAGGCTGTTCCATGTAGAATTCTAAAGTAGTCAGATCATGCCACAATTCTAAAGTTTCAGTTCATGCTCGAGCTTGAAAGATAAAAGATTTTAAAACCCCCTTGATTATGTTCAAGCAGTAGGCAGGAAATGGAATGCTGTTACCTTATTATTTGCGAGGCGCTTGATAGCTTATGCCACTGTATTTCCAAGGTTTCCTGTGCGGCTTAACAAATCGCCCGGCTGGATCCATGTCCCAGGTCCTCCCCACCACCAAAATTCTTACCTATCCTCTTCCACTCATCCGCCTCCATTCTTGTCGGGCCGCAAATCAACTGCGGGGAGGAAGAAGGGAAATTCTCAAATTATCCCTCATCCATTTACTTGACTTCCTTGTTGAGCGTTACTAGATTTTCCAGCAAGTTTCGCCACAACTCCGCCCGAGGACCACAAGTCGACTAAAGTACCTACCTGATATTGTTCGTGCCCGCACAATACGCCACCAAAAATTTCCCTCCCCGTAGAGAACCTTCGGCTAACTCACCTCGGTTTTTCTTAGACTCGGGTCTTTTATTTTACCCTAAAACCACCCACGAGAGAAACAACAATCGTACAATATGGCGCCGAAAAAGAAGGGAAACAGGAAGCAGGAGGAGGACTGGGAAGCCGAGTTGGGAGAGAGTATTCCTCCTGCCGGCGCTGAAAGTTCCCCCCAGGAATCTCCCGCTGTCGATGGGGAGGAGGCCGAGTCCGGAGGTGGCGGCCTGCTCGCCGCTCTAAGAAAAAACAAGTCGAAGAAGGCTAAGAAAGGGAAGCCGGCCAACGACTTTGTCGAGGGTGAGGACGCTTCTGCAGAGGCGAACGGTGATGCGGCAGACTTTTCCAACAAACAACCCGAGGAGGGCACATTAGATGAGGATGACGTTTTCGCTGGAAAGAAACAGAAGCCTATCAAGGCTGCAGCTCCTGCGCCTCAGGAACCGGAAGAGGATTCTGGGCCCCGTGTGAAGACAAAGAAAGAGAAGGAGAGGGAAAAGAAAGAGAGAGAAAAGCAGCGAAAGAGGGAACAGGTATGTTTTCACTACGCTCTGTTGAATCCTGCTATGAATGCTTTGGCAACTGACCCGTATTCTAGGCCGCGAAGAAGAAGACCACCGAAACCAAACAGCCTCAGCAAACGAAAGCTGAACCGAAGAAGGAAGATTCCGCCGCTGCACCTACCCCTGCCGCCGCCCCAGCTGCTCCTGAGCCCACTGGCGGCAAGAAGAAGAAGGTTCCCGCTCACCTTGCTGCTATTCAGAAGCAACAAGAAGCCCTCAGAAAACAGCGCGAGGAGGAAGAACGCCGCTTAGCGGAAGAGAAGGCTGCTGAGGAGGAGCGACGACGCCTCGACGAAGAAGAGGCACGGCAGAAGGAAGAAGCACGTCAAAAAAAGAAAGAGAAAGAAAGGGAGAGGAAGGAGCAGCTTAGACGGGAAGGAAAATTGCTCACAAAGGCCCAGAAGGAAGCGAAGGAGCGCAATGAACTTCGTATGAAGCAAATGTTGGCTGCGGGTGTTGGCAAGGTTGCTGGTTTGGAGGAGCCTCAGGCTGAAAAGAAGCGCCCTGTCTATGACAACAGGAAGAAGAAGGGCCCCAAGAAGCAGGAGGAGGATCTTGAGGCTGCGGCTGCTAGGGCCAAGGCTCAGCGCGAGGCGGAAGAAGAGCGGCGGCGCAAGGAGGAGGAGGAGAGAAAGGCCAAGGCTGAAGCTGCCGCTGCTGCCGCTGCTGCCGCTGCTGGTGAAGAGAGCGAGATTGATGACTGGGAGAAGGCTGCTGAGGCTGAGGACGTCAAAGATAGCTGGGATGCACCAAGTGACGAGGAAGAGGCTCCCGCCCCTGCAACCGGTGAACAGAAGACACTACCAGAGAGGCCTGCAGCTAAGCCTGCACAGGAGAAGTCGAAAGAAGAATCAGAGTCCGAGTCCGAGTCTGAAGATGAATCTGAAGACGAAGAACAGAGTGCGGCTCAGAAAGCCATTGCTCAGAGGAAAGCCGAGGCTGCTGAGCGGAGAAGAAAGCAGCACGAAGAGGCTTTGGCTGCTCGTTCGAAAGACAATCTCCGTTCTCCTATTTGCTGTATCCTGGGTCACGTCGATACTGGTAAAACCAAGTTACTGGACAAAATTCGTCAGACCAACGTCCAAGAGGGTGAAGCCGGTGGTATCACGCAACAGATCGGTGCGACCTACTTCCCCGTCGACGCTCTCCGTCAGAAAACCAATGTCGTCAACAAGGACGGCAACTTCGAATTCAAGATTCCCGGTCTACTCATCATCGATACCCCTGGTCACGAGTCCTTCTCTAACCTGCGATCAAGAGGTTCGTCTCTCTGTAACATCGCCATCCTGGTTGTCGATATCATGCACGGTCTTGAACCCCAGACTCTGGAGTCTATGAGGCTGCTCCGTGACCGCCGTACTCCTTTCATTGTCGCTCTGAACAAAATTGACCGTCTGTATGGCTGGAAGAAGATTGACAACAACGGATTCCAAGAGTCCCTCGCTATGCAGAATAAGGGTGTCCAGAACGAGTTCCGCACTCGTCTTGAGCGCACCAAGCTTCTTTTCGCCGAGCAAGGTTTCAACTCCGAGCTCTACTACGAGAACAAGTCCATGGCCCGTAACGTCTCTCTCGTTCCGACGTCTGCTCACACCGGTGAAGGTATCCCTGACATGTTGAAGCTCCTGACCTCCTTGACTCAGGAGCGTATGACCAACTCTCTGATGTACCTGTCCGAGGTTGAGTGTACTGTCCTAGAAGTGAAGGTTATCGAGGGTCTCGGTACCACCATTGACGTCGTCCTTTCGAATGGTATCCTCAGGGAGGGTGACCGAATCGTGCTCTGCGGTCTTAATGGTCCTATATCGACGAATATTCGAGCACTGCTCACACCGGCTCCTCTGAAGGAACTTCGTCTCAAGTCTCAATATGTCCATAACAAGGAGGTCAAGGCGGCTCTTGGTGTCAAGATTGCCGCCAACGACTTGGAACACGCCATCGCTGGTTCTCGCCTCCTGGTTGTCGGACCTGACGATGACGAGGAGGACCTCGAGGAGGAAGTTATGTCTGATTTGGAGAACTTGCTCAGCAAGGTGTCCAAGGATCAGCGTGGTGTCAGCGTCCAGGCTTCCACCCTTGGTTCTCTGGAAGCGTTACTCGAGTTTCTTCGTGTCTCCAAGATTCCTGTCGCCAACATTTCCATCGGCCCCGTCTATAAGCGTGATGTGATGATGTGTGGTACGATGCTGGAGAAGGCCAAGGAGTACGCGGTCATGTTGTGCTTCGATGTCAAGGTTGACAAGGAAGCGCAAGCCTATGCAGACGAAATCGGTGTTAAGGTCTTTACCGCGGATATTATCTACCATTTGTTCGATGAGTTTACGAAGCACATGGCTGAACTTAACGAACGCAAGAAGGAAGAGGCCAAGCTCCTTGCCGTCTTCCCCTGCGCACTCAAGACTGTTGCTGTCTTCAACAAAAAGGACCCGATCGTCATCGGTGTCGATGTCCTTGAGGGCAGTTTGCGCATGCACACTCCCATCTCCGCCATCAAGACCAACGCCACGACCGGAGCCAAAGAGATTATTGAGCTGGGTAGAGTGTAAGTTCAGTGCTTCAATTCACCCTTTACCTCTGCTAACTATACGCACAGGTCCGGTATAGAACGTGATCATAAGCCCGTGAACGTCGTCAAGAGAGGCCAGCCCTCCGTCGCTGTTAAGATCGAGGGTTCCAACCAACCCATGTACGGCCGTCAACTCGAAGAATCCGACACGCTGTACTCTCACATCTCCCGTGCAAGTATCGACACGCTCAAGGAGTTTTACCGTCCCGACGTGTCCATGGAGGAATGGGCTCTTATCAAGAAGCTCAAGCCCGTTTTCGACATTCCTTGATCGCGTGCACTTTAGACAGTCGGAACTTCGGGGCCCGCTCCCCGAATGCACGGTCCAGACTTACTGCGCTCGGCTGAGATAGCCAAGCTGCCAGATAGAAGAACTAGATGAAGCATGACAATTTGACTTACGACGTCATGAACATCTACAGAGCCGAAGGGCAGAAGAGCATGACACGGGTGGTATGAACGGTACATGGTACGTGGACGATAAAAATAGGCTTAGTTGATACCTATCTAGCTTTTTATGATTCAGTTTATAAAATAGTTTGGATATTCCCTCGCATCGAATGTAAAAGCCACGCTCGATAGTATATTGCCCTTATAGAATGTTCTTGTACCAAGGCGGTGGAGGTTCGCTACTGACATCACCCGAGGCAAACCGAGTCCAACACAGCTCTTCCTCCAGCTCGTTCGTTGCTTTTCATATTCAATCCCCATTGAGAGCTGTAAGTAACGAGCTCCCTTTCCGTAGTTACCCTTACCTACGCTGGTCGGAAATCTACCTAGCCGGAAACTCCACTCACACTTCATAGGACCCCTCCACCAAGAGCCGAAAGTCATCAGCCAGAACTCCATCGCAAACCAAGCACATAACCAAACCATGGCCTCCTTACTCCCTATCCGCCGACGACCCGGAGGCGTCGCATCGTTCTTCTCCAGCGCTACCAAGCTCTGCCTTGCCAGCGACTCG
This sequence comes from Aspergillus egyptiacus, assembly GCA_025688805.1. Lineage (NCBI taxonomy): Eukaryota > Fungi > Ascomycota > Eurotiomycetes > Eurotiales > Aspergillaceae > Aspergillus > Aspergillus egyptiacus. Next base: position 104,558 of record MU628428.1, read on the forward strand.
AAAGCTCTACCCATCCTTTCAACGCGCCAATCCAGAACACTATGTCTCGCACCCCCAGCGGACTTCCGAATCGCACGCTCCCCTAGAACCCCGTTCAGAACTATCCCCGCTCAGCGGTTTGCGTCTATCCGCTGGAACAGCGAGAAGAGCAGCACGCCGACACTCCGGCAGTGGGGGTTCGAAGACGTAGGTCTACCATAATCACTTCCACATCCACCTAGCGTTCATAGCGTCCAACAATGAACCACAACAGATAAACGCCTCCCTCCCCTCCTCCGCTCCCTCCTCGCCTTCGTCAGCCCCCGAAAAGAAACGCATCATCCTCGTTGACGTCCGCGAACCCGCCGAGATGTCCAGCACCGGTGTAATACCCTCCGCCGTCGCTGTCCCGCTCGCCTCCCAACCCGATGCCCTCTTCCTGACCCCCGACGAGTTCGAGACGCGATTCGGTTACCCCAAGCCCGGAGTGGAGGAAGCTGGTGATATTGTCTTCTACTGCAAGGCGGGTGTAAGGGCGAAGGCGGCAGCGCAGTTGGCAGTTCAGGCGGGGTATGAACCCGACAGGGTTGGGGTTTACGAGGGCAGTTGGTTGGATTGGGCAAAGAATGGGGGTAGAGTAGAGAAGTGGGAGGGGGATGAGTAGTTCTTTTTCTGCTTTGCTCTGTCTGACTATATGTTGCACTGTGATGCTAATTGGTGTCTATGAAGATTAAGCAAGGGTCGACAGTCTTGGTGTCTTTACAAAGTGTCGTACTGAAGCTGGCGCCGGGACAATTCAATGAAAAGAAAATTGTAACCTCCCATGGTCCTATTTAAGAATGGAGTTTGAACTTCGAAATTTGCTCGGGAAATATCAAGCGCGTTGACATGATGTTACTACGGCGGGCGTCTCTCCATCGGCATTAACAATCGACACCTGAAATGGCAGGGTGCAGATATATGCACAGTCTCCTGGATAAACGAACCTCATCCCGCATCTCTACATCTCACCCTCCTCCAAAACAACATTACTGTGAAAGCCAGGGTAGATCCGAGAACAAAAGTAACTATCAGCCTCGCTCGGGTCCGCACCGATATCATGCGAAGCGAACTGTGGATAAGGACAGAGGATCCTCTCTTGTTTCGTGCCATTCTCGTCAGTGAAAGAAGCCGGCAAGGACCTCGGGACCTCCCCTTCCTCCACCCAGGCTACCAGGTCATCGAAGATCGTGGCGGGATACAGTCCCGATGAACCAAACCTGCAGTGACCGAGCCCGGGGGCCTCGAAGAGGCGATAATAGCTTCTTACGTGTGGATCGACCCTGGCCACGGATTCGTAGTAGCGGCGTGTTCCGCGGGAGGGGATCATTGGGTCGGCCTGTGATGACCAGTCAGCATGGTTATGGGTTAGCGATTGATAAGGAAATCTTGCAGGGAAGATACGGGGAAGTTCAAAGGGTTGGATTACCAAGCCATGGAAGGCGAGGATTTTCCCTCCTCGCTGGCGAAACGCCGATAGGTCGGGGTCGTCGGTGCCGATGATCGCTTTATACTCCTTTACGGACTCGTTGAAGATCTGCATGAATTCGGCCTGAGTTATGCTGCTCAAGTCGAAGTTCGGATCCTTCTTGACAGCAACCCGGATCCAATCTGACGAATAGAGGACCGGCAGCCCAGTGCACAAGCCGTTAGCAGAGCATTGGGAGGAAAAGAAGTTCGTCAGGCTGGCGACAACATCAACACCAGGGCCGAGACGCTCGCCGTCTTCCGTGACGGGGCCCTTCCATGCGGCTTCTGCCACGATGGCAGCGGACCTAGAAACGGGAATTATCTCATCACCACAGGCAATGGACACGCCGACCATATGAAACGGGTTGAAGTTACAGGCGTCTATATTCGCGACGATTCCATCCTCGCCCGCGTCCAGGGTATCACAGAACGCGATCGCCACGCTAGTGAGGAAATCCAACTCACACGGAGACGGGTACTCATCGAGCTGGTTCATGACGAACTGCGTCCAGAACCCGGCAACCAGGATCTCGGCCCAGTTGAGCGCCGGAGCGGACGCGACGATCCCATCGTACGCATCCGGGAACCTCCGCGCGAGCATCATCCCCTGCCGCCCGCCCTGCGAGCACCCGCTCCAGTACGAATACCGCGGCTTTACCCCATAGAAGCTCTCCGCGACGTTCTTGCCGATAATGGCTGCCTCATTCAGCGAGAGAGACGCGAAGTCTTCGAGGAGTTGCAGGTTGATTTTCCCCGGCTCCGTGAGCAGCCAGTCCGCCAGGCCTTGTGTTGCCGTGTGTCCGCAGTCTGTCGACACGGCGGCGTACCCTTCCCCCACTGCGCCGAGCATCGCAAGCATGGTCTCCGGGAGCAGGCCGCACCAGAAGCCCCCGCCGCCGAGGCCCATCATACGCTCATTCCAGCTGTCGTCCATCGGCAGCCAGACCTGCACGTGGACGGAGTCGGTTTGGTGGGTGTGCGTGTACGCGAGGCTGACGAGGCAGAAGCTGGCGTCGGTGACGTTTATGGAGCCGTGGTTTGGGAATGCGGTCTCGGGGACATACGCTGATTTATTGAAGACCGGTAGCGCCGTTAAGTAATTGACGGACGCGCCGGGGAGAACGGGAGGTGGGATTTGTAGACTCGAGCAGGCGAGGAGTGACCTGGAATCCATAGCTGTTTCTAAGCCGGCGGTTTGGCAGTAGCGAAGAAGCTATCAGTGGTAGAGAAAGAAATCTTTGGATCCTTGATCGGCCTGTTGGGGGGGGAGTGTAGCTGTTGGCACTTTTAAAGGAGAACCGCATGCCCCAGATACTGCTAAAGCAAGGTACGCAGTCTATCTATCCAGAAAGAACCTGGACTGGAACCGGGTGCAAACTGCCGCAGGACTGCATGGACGAAAACCCAATCGCGTGAGCAGCAGGGCGACGCAAGATTTACCCCCCTGACGCCATGTATTTCCTCTCATGTTACAGCCAAGAGCGATGGTACGGTGAGTCCTGAAAGTACCCGGAGGCTCAGTTTAGTCGGCGTCCTCGATATTTGCCCGGTGTTGTATATATATAGTAGACTTGCGGCCATCTACACAGCTATGATCCGGGAACAGGTCACACAGGGGCGTCAATCGACAGTTCAGGACGCCCAGATAGCATTAAGTACTCGATTGTAGGTAGTACTGGGTCTTGCACGGGCTTTGCAGAGGACGGGAAGGTATTATTTTCATGTTGTACCCGAGCGCGCGATCATTAACATTGTCCAAGGATAAGATATTATGTTCCTCCACGTACAGTACATCAGAAGCTATAATACACTCCTTTCAGCAGAGGAAATTCCGCTTGACAGCAATATAAGACCATGAAGAACCCCAAAACGTAGACAGCCTGGCTCAGTCATCATAGGTGATGTGAAGGATTGCCGGGCTTCCCGAGTCCTTCGACCAGATCTCGTAAGAGCCGTACTCCACCCCAAGATAGATCGAGAATTGTCCATCGTCATCGGCCATCTGGCAAGCATTCGTGACGTCCAAGAGAGGCGGGTTTGTCAATGCGGGTACAGACATGACCATGACGGAGTCCGTGGAAGCAGGAGCGTTGTCCCCGTTCACTGTCTCCTCATCCCAGTCAGACCAGGCAGCGGGGACGACAGTCATGTCGAAGCCAGTCGGAGGGAGCTTTTTGAAGGCCGGGAACTGTACAGTACATTCGGTGATGGCGGAAGGGTCAACGTCCTCGGGGAACTGAAAGCCGACGATGCTGCGAATCCAGGCGAGACCTCCGGTGTTAACACGCAGAGTGTCCTCAAATCCGTACGTGCATTTGTAGCAGTCGTCCTGAGGGCATTCAGGGCAGCTAATGGTGGATCGGAAGATCGTCGCGTCTTTGATGGCGGGTCTGTTGATAATAGTTGCGCGGGAGGTCGCTGCGAAGATCGCAAGCGCGGAAACGAGCTTGAGTGCGCACATAATGCAGACTCCAGTTCGCAGTCGAGTCAAATCAGAGACTTTAGTAGAAGTATCGGTCTTGGATGATAACATCCGGTGTGAGCGGTGCAGAAGACGTATTTATAGTATTGCAATGGACAAACGAGACTCGATTGACCTTGGCAGGGATCGATTATCATTGGGATGGTCCAATGTCGCATACCGGATGCTATTGTAGGCATCCGTCTTGTAGACATACGCCGGAGTAAATGTGGTTGGTTCGAGATAGGGCACAGTCTCGACGCCATGCCTTGGCCAGATACGAACTGGAACCCAATTAGGAAGCTGTGTCGGAACGATCGCCACTGTGTAACTCTGGAGGTCAGCATGATTGGAGATGTTTCTTTTACTCAAAAATAGATGAGTTCACCAGAGACACCGCAGAGTGACGGTAGCCAAACCTCCTTGCGATATGGGATGCTTTGCTGGTCCAGTCCATTTTCTTCAACTCATGTTTGAGACTTCCGGGAAGTCTATGCTGTGCGAAGGGAGCCCAGAGTCCAGAGGTCTATTTCAAACAAGACTTCGCAGCTAGTCGTGCTATCTATAGGGCTGCAGCTTGAAAAAAAAAAATAGATCGTTCAGGACTGTCTCATTTGCCTGAGCTACCTTGGATGGAACCGTTTGACAACGCCGGCCCGATGTGGATGTGGACTCGGCAAGTGCATTTAGGAGAGACAGAGCGACAATGTTTGTTTCTCAGAGGCGCTTGTTGCCTCACGGTCCCTTACCGAATCCTTGGTAAAGTGAACAGCGTTCATCTGATCCTTCTCTGCGCGCCTGCCCATGAGACTTCTGTTACGTATTCAGGACGACAGAGGTACCTTGACATCTCTGGGAATACCCTGGTTTAATATGAGACCTGTGCACTCTGAAATCTCTGGTTATGAAGGAGGGTAGTGATGCGGGATTCCTGCGCCACACATTTATAATGCGTGGTCGGCATCTGGAAGATTCATGAGCGTAGTCGTCTTCCAGCCCACTGCCATTGCATACCTAGATGGCTTAGGGCATGTCGAGAGCGGGAACTCTTCGTTCTTTCCCGAGCTGAGCGCTGGCCTTTTCCAGGATAGGAGGTGGGAACCATTCGCTGCAGGGTAACGTAGATGACGACCTAAATGGTCTTCGTGTTTCCCTAAACTTGGTCCCGGGCATCAGCGAGGATACCAATGCGCTGTCAGGGTATAAGCAATGATTGTCTAGTAAAAGCCCTGGAACTAATGGCAATGTGAGGAGTCAGCGCCCTGCTTAGTCTCCTGACGCTTGTGCTATTGTTGGGACAATCAAAGAGGCCCGGGGATTTGTCTCACCTCATGTATGGATAGTAACATATGCTCCACCCGGCGCTGATGGTTCAGCGTTGAAATGGTCAAGTTGACCTCATATTCCTGGGAGAAGCTGTGGCCATGCTGCACAAAGCGGCAGTCCAACATGGCCCCTAGGCATATTGTCAAACAATGGTGAAGGAGTCAAGGACTGACATTGTTTATGATGTAATAACATCGTTTATTGCATCATAATCATTTCAGCCTCTCGAGCCTGTGGTCGTCGATGGTTCCTGGCAAGATTGGGAACTCCTCATGGTCTCCCAGGAAGGTAGGCCGCTCCACGGAAAAACAATATCAAGTACAGTACGCACGGGCGGAGCCCCTGGGAAACAAAGCCTGATGGGAAGTTCCTCCCCAGCGGGCTGTTTCTTTTGACCATAGTAGTCAACAGCTTGGGAGCTGTTGCGTCGACCGAGCCGCCTAGTCTAGCATGTGAAAAGAATCTATAAGATTTTATAGTAACGTCCGAGCTCTGGCCGGGAAATTTGCGAAGCGATCTTGAAATCGATGAAAATGATGAATTTGTTCAATAACTTCTAGCTTCTTGATAGTCTTGAAAGCATAGTAGACTTAAGGTTGTTCGCAGAAGCTTCTGTGGGCGACCTAGTGACTGCCCCTTTATGCCTGAGGCGCCAATCTAGCCTTACTCCGTAGTAACGTGATCCGGCTTCCCCAGCTTCCGACGGGCTGTTTGTACCTATACAGTATGAAACCACAACTGACTACCGTATAAAGATTTTATGGCTAGTGTATCCAGCAATTCTTACGTATTCCATGTTTCAAAACCAGTACAGTACGGTATAAAATACAGAACCCGCTCCGTCCCGGATACCCGTACCTTCCGTAAAGGGGAAGTTCAGGTACGAGAGCTACGGAGTATTATTGATCCCAACTTCCGAGCCCCCACTCAAATGTATCTCATCCCCTTGCTATCCATCTCAAAGGTGTCGAGGCCCATTTGGCTTACTCTAATTAATAATAATGAATCTCCTTTTTCTCACAAGATAACACTACTTTTTTTCTCCGCCTCCTTCCTGCCTATATTTGCTTTGTAAGTAGTGTCTGCAGTTCTGGCTGGTTGCGTGCTTGGCAGCATCAGCGGGTCCGTCCGGGCGCCTCTCCAATCTTAACTTTTAAGATTTAGATCGCATTTTTCCTCCTTATCCGCCAAACTCCCCTTTTTCGGATCGAGTCGCAACCCTTCGATCTCGCGGTTTTTGATCCTCGACCGTCCCTTGTCGTTCGCTTTTGAGGACCGATTGATCATTCAAAATGGCTGAGATCAATGGGAGCTTCGTCTCCCCCCCGGCTGATGCCACTATCTCCCCTGCGCTCTTCCAGCCCTCTGGCATAGTCGCGGAGTTCCTCAATGGGTTGACACTGTGGAAGACTCTCGCAACTCTGTTCGCTCTCGCAGTCGTTTACGACCAATGTAAGTACTATCTCGGATCGACGGCTCTCCTAGTTGCTGATTTGCAACCTTTTACAGTCCGGTACATCTACCTTAAGGGCGCAATTGTCGGGCCAGCATGGAAACTACCTTTCATGGGACCGTTTCTCCAATCCGTCAACCCCAAATTCCATGAATACAAGGCCAAATGGGACAGCGGCGAGCTGAGCTGCGTGTCTGTTTTCCACAAGTATGTTGCTGTGCCCAACGTTATGAACATAGAGATTCCTAACATGTCGGCGTCGTAAGGTTTGTCGTTATCGCGTCCACCCGTGATATGTCCCGCAAAATCTTCAACTCTCCCTCTTATGTGAAGCCGTGCGTCGTAGATGCTGCGCACAAGTTGCTTGGCAAGACCAACTGGGTGTTCCTTGATGGCAAAGAACACGTTGACTTCCGCAAGGGTCTGAACAACCTTTTTACGCGTTCGGCTCTTACTTGCTACCTGCCTCGCATGGAGGAAGTCTACAATGACTACTACGACCGCTTCCTCCAGAAATCCAAGGAGTCGAACTACAAGCCGACCCCCTGGATGCCTGAGTTCCGTGAATTGATGTGTGCTGTCTCTTGCCGTACTTTCGTGGGCCACTACATGTCCGATGAGACTATCCAGAAGATTTCTGACGACTACTACAACATCACAGCTGCCATGGAACTCGTTAATTTCCCCATCATTCTTCCTTTCACGAAGACGTGGTACGGGAAGAAGGCCGCTGATATGGTGCTCGATGAATTCGCAAAATGCGCTGCCAAGAGCCGAGCTCGCATGTCTGCTGGCGGAGATATCAGCTGCATCATGGATGCTTGGATCAAAGCTCAGCTAGAGTCAGCCGTGTACCGGGAGAAGATTGCCAAGGGAATCGCTGTTGACTCCTCCGAGAAGCCTCCACAGGTCCTCCGTGATTTCACTGACTACGAGGTCTCCCAGACTATCTTCACCTTCCTCTTTGCTTCCCAAGATGCCACCAGCTCTGCTTGCACCTGGTTGTTCCAGCTCATGGCTGATCGACCTGAAATCCTTGACAAGGTCCGAGAGGAGAATTTGCGTCTTCGCCATGGTGACGTGAAAGCTCCTCTGACCATGGAGTTGCTCGACAACATGACCTACACCCGGGCTGTGGTCAAGGAGACCCTTCGCTACCGACCGCCTGTCATCATGGTGCCTTACGTCTGCAAGAGAGACTTCCCTATCACCGACAAGATCACTGTGGCCAAAGGTTCTATGCTCATCCCATCTGTCTACCCTGCCACTCGTGATGAGGAAGCTTATCCCAATGCTGATTCCTTCGACCCTGATCGTTGGGTCACCGGTACTGCTGAGCAACACCCCAAGAACTGGCTTATCTTCGGCACTGGTCCTCATTACTGTCTCGGTCAGACCTACGCTGTTCTCAACCTGATGGCAATGATTGGAAAGGCCAGCATGGAGATGGACTGGGAGCACACTCCTACCCCGCAGTCTGAGGACATCAAGGTTTTCGCCACTATCTTCCCTCAGGTATGTTCTTCCTCGATATGTTTTGGTCCTTCAATCTGACGTTTGACAGGATGATTGCTTGCTTACCTTCCGTCCTCGGGCGTAAATGGTTGCTCAGGTGATGCTTCAGTCGATGTATCTGAACTCAGCCTTGAGTTCTCGCTATACAATTCAGGGCCGAAGAAGCAATTGTTTCGTCGCCCTCACCCCGGCGTTCTATCCTGGCGATAGAGCAACGGAAGGGTCTCCTTCCTCTTCCTTCTCCAACTGTATCTATTTGCACGGATCGAAAGCCCTCTCCGTCGGGTGTATTAATGGGGATTATATGTTTTGTGATGACCTGGACACCAGCGCTCCGCTAATTGTCCCTTTTCCGCCATGGGAAGCCGTGGCTGTGAAGCCAACCATGTATTTGGGAATGGCACATGTGGAGTTGTTTGCATTGTGTGATCCATCACACTTGAGCCTTTGAATGACCTAGATTATGTACCTATACTAATAGTAATTATGAGATCCTTATGTTACATTGACACTATTCTGCTCATAACACTCGGAACAGCTATTGGCAATTCCATGTGAAGTTCCTTGGATGTTACGTCATGCAGTCATTTCAGCATGGATGCAAGCAGGTTTTCCTGGACTGAGACATTCAGCGCGGTTGGAAAATTTGGGGGGGGGGAGGTTGAAAGGATAGGTACTACTATATTATACACTAATCATGCATCAAATCCCTTGGCATCATTGGCGCGTTATATGATAGAAGTATAATACATATCATGAATGCAACCATACTGAACCAATCACTTAACGACCAAAGCTGAACCAACCCCGTCGGCCCCCCTTGTTCTCCTCAGCAACGGATTCCTGCGCCTGTGTCGACGCTCCACTTGAAACAGCAGCCTTCTCCTCCCGTGGGTAGTCAATATAGTTCCATGCAACGTCCAAGAAAAGCGGCTTAACAGGAATCGGACGGATCTGAGGCGGGTAGGGAACGAGGTTGTTCAGATCGAGGCTATCGCCGGAGTACTCGTGTAAGCGCTCAATGAGGGGTCGCTGGGTGGTTGACTTTGATTGCTCCTGGGCAGCAATGCTTTCGAGAGTGACGAGGCCTTGATATTTTGTGGCAAGGGCGCGGAGTTCGGATCCGAGGGCTTGGAATTGACTCGGGGAGACGTCTAGTCGTGGAGGGCCGTCAAGCTCAAGCGAGGATTGGATGGGTCCGGAGGCGGATGAGGCGAGGGAGAGGGCTTTGGAAAATAGGGCAAGGGCGTTTTGGGATTTTCCGGTTATGGCGTGGGAGCGGCCGATCGCGAGGCACCTGGGGTTTCCGTTTGAGTTAGTGGAAGCTGTTATATGACGAGTTTGGGTGAGGGCCGTAGTACCTTAATGCGCGGAAGTAGCTGCGTTTGGCCTCGAGTTCTTGAACGAAGTCCGAGTCGGCAGCGACTCCCGGCAGCTCGAGAATGAAATCAATACTTTGCAATGTGGAATCGTACAAGGCAACCCTCTCACGCAGCCATGTCAATTTCTTTCCGTTCGATTCGTCCTGCTTAGCTGCTGTTCTGTTACCCTTGTGCTGACGCATCAGGCTCGGTTCGAAAGTGATCCCGTCATTCTCGCCGCACAGAATCCGGTTACGTCCGGTTCTCCAGCCTACTAAGGCGTAGTTCACGGCTGTGCGCGTTATCTGCAAGCTTTGCATCCTCTTGTCACCAGGATCCACTCCCTCGCTAGCAAGGTCGTCGATTGCTGCCTTGGTCGCATCAACCGCATCCTGGCTGGCAATGATCACGCTATCGTATGCTGCAGCCTTGTCCTTTGCGGAGGCGGAGCTTCCATCAGCAGCCAGCCAGGCAGCGAGTCGAGATTCCTCGGCCGAGGCGGCTGCAAGTGCTTGGGAAATCGCAGCGTCTTCTAAAGCAACGGTGCGTGATCTCCAAGTAACCTCTTCCGGCAACTGTTGGACCTCTCCGTCGGCGGTCCTTCGTGTTCCAGCAGCGTCCTCTTTCAGACAGTTAGGGTCAGCTTTCTCGACTTCGGATCGTATGCGAGCATCGGATGGGAAGTATTCAATAGCCAATGCCGGTATGGGTTTGGAGCGTGGAAGCTTCATCTGGTATGCTGCATATCGTAGGCTTGGGTCAACGTTGCCAGACAGGAGATCACGAAACGATTCCTTCTTCGCGGCTTGGCCTAGAGCAGTATAAATGACCCGCGAGATAGAATAGTTCCGAACGCACTGCTCCCAGTTACGCCTCTCCATATATGATGCCCCATTGAGCGATGCCAGGTAGGCATGTGCTTCCAGGATGTCTGTGCTCGTAGCTCCAGAGCTGCTCGTATCTTCCAGCAGACCGACCAGCTGCTTCGCGTATCCAGCCGCTTTGTTAAGCCGTGTAATGATATGGCGTTTAGCGGCGCCCGATATTCCCTTGCCCGATGCATCCGCCGAATGTGTTGATTTCATGTGCATCGCTTGAGCCCATGCCCGCTCGGCACTGAGGAGTAAGACGTGGACATGTCTGCCAACAAATGCCATTAGTACTTTTGGATATAGAACGCTAGACCAAAAACATACGCCACGTTTTTACCGACATCCTCTGCAGTGATAGGAGGTTTGGCTGTGTATTTGCGGCCCTTGGGGGTGGCCTGTCCAAGCTTCTTGTGAAGTTTGTGCAATTTGCGAGTTGTGTGCGCACGATAAGCGTTGTAGTCACCAGCCAGGAGGACCTCCTCTCTCCGGGCAAAGAAATAATCTGTAATGTCCATGGTTGCAACAAGAGCGCCCCCGAGCTGGCCACCGTGAGATATGAGGCGTGCTGTTAGTAGTGGAGGTTGTGGACCGATAGTAAGATGCTCGGCCAAACTTAATCCCTACAGCCGGCCTTACCTTAGTCTTTCCGCATACCAAAATTTCTCCGCTACCAACAACTTCAGCGCCCCGAAAGCTGTCAAACACCAAACTATTGTTCCCTTGGGGTCAAACGACAAGGTCCGTGGGCCTTTATATACGCCATTGAGCTTCGAGCTAGAGGGATTTACCGCACGCATAACTCTGACTCTCCGTTTCTCGCCGTCTCAAAAAATCTCGCCGGAGTTCGTCTTGTGGCACGCATCTCAAGAAAGCAGACACACACCGGCATGTTATTATAACCTGACGAGGAGGATTAACTTCTCGGGTGGGGTATTACGCTTTTGGAGGGTATGCTGGAACGGACAGCGGGATGTGTTGAGCACGCAGGGCGGCGTTTCCTCCGAGACCCCAATGGCAGTATTCGAAGTCGAACAGCCCTTTACGCAGGGTTCGGACAAGCCACCAGCGTCGTTTCCGAGTCCTCAAGCCGGCTACTGGATTCCCGACAAGTACTACGATGGCGGAAGTCGACTGCAGTTGCCGATGCAAGCACAGAGCGGGCTTCAAGTGAATCTCGGACTCCGTTCCTTGAATTCTTATACCCAGGTCGAACTCAGGAATTCGCGGCCAGCTGCTTACAATGCTCTTCGAGAACAGTATCCTCGCGGAGAAAAAGAAGAGGGGGGAACGTTTTCTCCAGGACCTTTTCCTCCAATGCTAGCCCCTCCCAAATAGTCGAGGTGCACCAGTCCCAGGACGCTACCGGCACAGAAACCCGAAACCCCGAGACTCAGCACTTTAACCTGGCGAAAGATAGACTTATTGAACTGCTGGGGCAAGGAATACTCGCTCAACACACCGACAGAGCATGGCGACTGTTTCAAGTTGCTGGCAAACCCGGCGACCTGACTTCATCTCTCCTCGCCCAGCTCACCAGTCTTGAAAATGGCGATGAGCTTACCAGAATTCAGACTCTGTTTCGCTGGATCCATCCAGCTTCACGGTCAGCTCAGGATTTCTTCCAGATGGCAAAATTTTATATCGCAGTCGGGCAATTAAAGTCCGCAAGAAACATCCTGAAGAAAGCGGAGGCTGCAGGTCACGGCTTTTTGTGCTGGGGTCGCGCTCTAACCGACTCTCTAAATAAGGGTAGATGGGATGCTGTGGATTTTCTATGGAGCGAGAGACCCGGAAAGCACGGATTCCTGGAAGACAAGCAATGGAAGTCTTTGGCCCCGTATCTGAGTGCTCCTTCTGTACAAAAATCTCTGGTTGACTTGTCGCTGCTAGTCCGGGGTGAAGAAGATGATGCAAGGCCGGGAAAGAACTTGGATAGAGCATTCAGGGACTTCTGCAGATTCTTCCTCAAAAAGGTCTTCCAGTCTCCAGAGTTGATCGAGGATATACCAACAAACACTCTCCTCCTCCTCCTCCAAAGGTTTCATTTGGCGACAGTGCTCACTTACACTCATTTTTTCAGTCTTCTTGCAACCCTCCAGTCTTCCAAAGACAGAGCAAAATTTGCCCGATCCATTGTCATATACAGGAACTTCCGCTGGCTCATGGACAAGGTAGCGCCTCCAGCTAGACTGCTCGATACTTTTATCAAGCAGCTTGCATCGTTTCACATAACCGCAGGTATTGAGTATTTCCTCGACGAATTTTCTCATTTCGATATGAAACCTACCAAACTTGCATACGAAAAAGCACTGGTCGCGTTTGCGCGCACCGGTGACGCGTCAAGTGTAGAGAGATTGTTCGGGCAGTTCGTTGCTCACCATGGGAAGCCGCAAAGTCGGAGATACGTGACACCACTCCTCTACGTACACGCCAGCGTCGGCAATGTTGAAGACACGTTGGCTCAATTTAATCGAGTCGCGGAGGAATTCGAATACGGCCAGAACCAAGTATGTTGGAACATCCTGCTTACCGCTTACGCCAATGCTGGGGATTTGGCCGGTTGCTTTTCAAGATTCAAGGTGATGCTTGAAAAAGGCGTAGAACCTAATTCTCACACTATTGGCATCCTAATGGGGTTATTTGCGAACCGGGGTGATATCGATACTGTCTTTCAGGTGCTGGACTATGCAAAGGAACATCGCGTCCAGCTGACGACGCCCATGCTCGATCCGGTCGTCGAAGCTCATTGCAGGAACCATAATTTGGCGAGTGCCGAAAGGTTCGCAGAATCGTGCCTTGACCTTGAGGTGAAAGGTTCTAGGGTCAGGATGTGGAACATCTTACTTTGGAATTACGCGCTGAAAATGGACCTGGACTCAATTTCTCACATTCGCTCGCGCATGGATGCCGCCAAAATACAACCTGACGGTATGACCTATGCTGCGCTCATGCTCAGCCTGGTTCTTCTGCGCCAAACCGAGTCTGCCCGTCGCATCCTGAGAACGCTTCATAGAAGCCGCAAAATTCATGCGACAGAATTTCACTATGCCATCATTTTGCTGGGCTACTTGAGAGATCGCAACCGTGATATGGTGCATATTATCTTGCGTGAAATGCAAGCGCGGTTTGGTAGCCTTGGGTTAGGATCCTGGCTTTTGGGCCTGAAAAGTGAACTGCAACGAGATTTGACCCTCCTGGATGAAAGTTGGGACGGTGCTGGAGCAGAGGTCCGTCTTGCGCATGCAGAGAAATTCCTGGCCGAGGCTATCAAAGAATTCGATCTTTCTAGACTGGCAACGAAACAGCCAGTACACGGTGCTAGCAAGCAGCCCCTTGCCCAGGCATACCCAGCCCTCTTCTATGAGTCGGTCATCAGAGAGTATGGAAAGAGGGGCGCTGTTCAAAAGGCCGAAAAGCTGTTTGACGAGTATGCGGACAAAAAGGGATTGGTAAACAAATACGAGGAAGCTCCACATCGTCTTCTCTCGGCGTTGATGATTGCGCAATTAAGGGCAGATCAGTATGGGGAGCTTGAGAAGTGCTGGAATATAGCTTTTCGCCGTGCTCGAGAACTGGCCAGGCCCACCGAACACGACGAATTGTTTCCCAGTCACTTAACTTCCAGTGACCTCAATGCACCACTTCCTCAACGTCCAATCCTTATTGAACAGGAGCCGGAAAAACCTGGGTTCGCTGTTCTGCCAGCGTACCGCTTCATGCTGTCCCAGCCTCTGTCACTCTATATGAGGTCTCTTGCTTATCAGGGCAAAATGGAGAGCATTGATGAAGTACTGGGAGCGGTCCAGGCGGCTGGGTTCACCTTGACAAGTACCAATTGGTCCACATATGTGAAATTGCTTGTTTCCTCCGACAATGTTGAGGACCGAGTCAAGGCTTTTACAATTGTTGAGGAGAAATTTATGCCTAACTTCCCTGGATGGAGCAACCTCCGGCGAGGATATGGTGTAAAACATTCGGACGTGCCCCCTGGCATCGACTTGATGGAACCTAATCGCAAGCCGAGCGACATGCTAGGGAAAGAGGGTAGGCGGCACTGGAACAATATACATAAGGATTTTATCCATCCAACTTACATTCTGTTTGTATACCTTGCCGCTGCGTTACGTCAGGCGCGTGCTCGAAGCATCACGGAGGGCGAGTCGGAACTTCAAGCTTTCCATACGGCTGCTCCCGACACTGTTGCGACCCTTGCTAAGATGCCATTCTTACGAGAGAGATTCCAGGGTGTCTTGCTCGGGGGCGTTCAAGAGAACCGCGCAAGAGATGCTGTGTCCGAAAAAGATCATCCTGTGTGGACAGGCGGCATTCTGGGGGTGGGCGGCCGCCGCAGGAGACCCCAACCTCGAGATACGCTCGACCTCCTTGACGAGGAGTCATTGATGGAAGATGAGGAGACAAGCCTAGAATTGTCGCAACCCGAGTCTGAAACGGCGTGGTTCAGGCAGCCGCCGACCGAAAGCACCAATGCGAATGTCGATTCCCCGCAACCCAAGCCTACCTCAGTGACTCCATCGTCATCCGGCGCAGATACCCGGAATGCTGTCCATGGCGAGGATGACGAGTCTCATTGGCTGACTGTCGACCACCAAGATCGATATGACCTCGAGGTTGAAGCTGCGCTGTCCGAGAGACGCAGGGTGCAAGGGACCGATGAGGAACTGATGGACAACGATGAACCTATGGAAGCGTTGGACCACGGTGAACTGATGGATGACAGCATTGCCAAGGCTTTAGAAGAGCTTGAAAAACCAAAAAACCAACAGATACCGGTCGAGGAAGAGCCGGCTTCCAATGCGGACGAGCACGAGCAAGATGACTTGGGACGGTAGCACTCGAATAACCCCAATATAGCTGCTCAGATCCAGCTACGAACGAGACGCCGGTTCACTGGGTCGCACTTGTATATATCAGGTTCATGTACTATACTGTAACTATGTAACGTTCCTATCTTCTACTATACGATATAGTTTCTGGATACCCAAAGATTTGTGATGGTATTCCTGGCTTGTGGGTATGGATAGTTGTCTGCGCTGTGCTATAGAGAACCTTGAATGACTCGGCCAGAGAGGGAGCCTTTGGATATTTGGTAAACTGCTCGGACTTTTCCCCGAGGTGGGCGCCTTGTAAACATTAAGCTATACACATTTAGGTATATTATTTATTTAATCAAAATTCATCGCACAGCTAATCGGAAAGAAGCTAATTCGATTAGCAGGCAATTTTCCCCGCAATTGAGGAGGCAGAGGCATCGCCGGAACTCCGATCAGCCGGAGGGGCTCGACCAATTTCTTGAGCTTTATTGTCCGCCGTGCTTCTATTCTGTTTCAAAAACCAGTTTATATGTCCTGCGCCATTGATTGAGCTCGCCTTTGCAAAAATGGAACCTACTAGCTCCACCAATACCACTTCCCTGGAGGAAGCCAAGTATATCGAATTTCCTTGCCTTGCAGCCGATGCCAAACATGCGGATGGGACATTAGCGCTGAACAGGTACTCCTCACATATCACCCGTGGTCATGATTTCCCCGGTGCAAAGGTTGGTCTTTCAATTGGAGTTCGTTCTTCTACATTCGCTGACCGGTAGAACTGGGGGCTAGGCTATGCTCTACGCTGCCGGTGTTCCTGACAAGGAAACCATGGCAAAGAGCCCCCACGTCGGTATCGCATCAGTATGGTGGGAAGGCAATCCTTGCAATATGCATCTCATGGATCTCGCAAAAACTGCGAAGAAGGCGATTGTAGACCAGGGCATGGTCGGATGGCAGTATAATACCATTGGAGTCTCAGACGCAATTTCCATGGGTAGCGAGGGTATGCTTCGGCGCCATTCATACTTGAAGAGTATCGAACCCCAGGTCTAACCAAAAGTGTAGGTATGAGATTTTCTCTTCAATCCCGTGAGATTATTGCCGATAGCGTCGAGACTGTTACTTGCGCTCAGTATCATGACGCCTGCATTGCTATCCCCGGTTGCGACAAGAATATGCCAGGGGTGGTAATGGGTATGGCGAGGCATAACCGGCCCTCGCTCACGATTTATGGCGGGACGATCCAAAAGGGCTATTCTGACTTGCTTCGTAAGCACGTCAGTGTGTCCACTTGCTTCGAAGCGGCTGGCGCTTATGCTTATGATACCTTGCGGCAACCTGACGACGGAGGCGATACTAGTAAGACAAAGGATGAGATCATGGATGATCTGGAGAGGCACGCTTGTCCTAGTGCAGGCGCCTGCGGAGGGATGTTCACTGCCAACACAATGGCTACCGCAATTGAGTCTATGGGTCTGTCCCTGCCTGGGTCTTCGTCAACCCCTGCTTCATCGCCTTCTAAGATGCGGGAGTGTGTCAAGGCGGCGGAAGCCATCAAGACCTGCCTGGAGAAGAATATCCGCCCGCGCGATCTGCTCACCAAGCGGGCTTTTGAGAACGCTCTCGTCATGACTATGGCGTTAGGAGGAAGCACCAACGGTGTGCTCCATTTCCTTGCCATGGCCCGGACTGCCGGAGTCGATCTTACGCTGGATGATATCCAAAGAGTCAGCAACAAGATCCCTTTCATTGCGGACCTTTCCCCCAGTGGGAAATATTACATGGCAGATCTGTACGAGATCGGCGGAATCCCCTCGGTTCAGAAGCTGTTAATTGCAGCTGGCCTGCTTGACGGCGATATTCTCACAATTACGGGCAAAACTCTTGCTGAGAATGTGGCTTCGTACCCGTCGTTGCCCGACGACCAGGTCATCATCCGCCCCTTGGACAACCCTATCAAACCGACAGGTCACCTCCAGATTCTCCGGGGTAACCTCGCACCCGGTGGTGCAGTAGCCAAAATCACAGGCAAGGAAGGGACGAGATTTACTGGTAAAGCACGTGTCTTTGACAAAGAGTATCAACTCAACGACGCTCTGACGCAGGGCTTGATACCTCGGGGCGAGAATCTGGTGCTCATCGTCCGTTACGAAGGTCCAAAGGGAGGGCCGGGCATGCCAGAACAACTCAAAGCAAGTGCAGCGCTCATGGGTGCCAAGCTCACCAATGTGGCATTAATCACCGATGGACGGTACTCTGGGGCTAGTCACGGTTTTATCGTGGGTCACATTGTACCCGAAGCGGCGGTTGGAGGGCCCATTGCCATCGTCCGTGACGGCGACCTGGTCACTATCGACGCGGAGAAGAATGAGCTTAGCATGGATGTCTCGGATGAGGAGATTCAACGGCGGTTGAAGGAATGGAAGCCTCCGACTCCTAATGTTACACGCGGTGTGCTGGCTAAGTATGCACGGCTGGTGGGAGACGCATCACAAGGTGCCATGACGGATCTCTTCTAAAGCGAATCGTGGGATAGCTAGCGCTTGCATTTACACTCTACATGATGAAGGAGCCTTGTGTATGAATTTCCGACTGAGAGCCGTATATCTATCTCTCTCTCTATATATATATTCAAGTCAGCCACCTAGGTACAGCTGGACGGCGAGATGTACGAGTGCCCTGGCGGGATCGTCCTTGTAATAACACATGCAGATTCGCCTTGCCAGCAAATTCTTGAAATGTTGAAATGTTGAGTTCTTGTCCAGCGCACGTAGCTGCCAGCAGCCGTTGGTGTACGTAGTTAGTAGTTCGGCAGTGATGTCCGCGGAAGGTCCATATTTTCTTTGGCGGAACGGCTGAGTCATTCGCCCACGGGAGACAAATGACTGACTGGACTGGATAATTCTTTCAGATTGCGCTTGCCTGCTCGCCGCCATCCATGATATGATACAGATATCAAGAGTCCAGACTCCAGAGCTCTTCCTCTCTCTGGACACCGGCAGTCTGTTCCACGATGCTGCTTCCCTAATTCTGACAGACTAAAAGGATCGTCATCGTTTGGTGTCGGCAAGGAGCCTCCCGTCCTGAGCTGCAGCCTGAGAGCAGTGGACACCCAAATCCTTGGTCGGACAACTGTTACACACGACAGGCCCTTTGCAGGCGTCTGTCTGTGTGCCTGACTTGCTATCTCTAACTTTTTGATTTACCTTGCGCATTGCATTTTTCCCCCAACTCCATTGAGTATGAAATTTTCTTGGCTTGACTTGAGAGACTTTTCCTGTAATGCTGATTCGATCACAGAACATATCCTTATCCAGAATTATTTACACTCCGGAAAATCCGGAGGCTCAGCCGGAGTCAGCCCAACGACCTCTCCATTATTAGCTTGACCCTAGACGGTGGATCTTTGAAGATTTGCGCCGCGGCCATCTGGATCCGACCGGACGGTCAACGTGGTGCGTCCTTGTCATTCATTGGTCCACGGACCACTGCTTGATAAGTTGATAAAAGGGATCTATCGATCCCCAGCGTGTCTTTTGCTTGGGTGACCCGCCTCTTCGCCTCACTATTCGCTAAATCGTGACGCTCCTCCAAAGAAGTCGCACCATTCTGTCCCGTGTACGGTGGAGGGTTCGATCCGCGTTCGAGAACGGATCCTCGTCGCTCCTGTTTTGGGCCATAAGCTGACTCCTTTGAGCAGCGGGGCGATTGCTGCTTCTTGGACTAGATCTGCATGTGCGACCTTAGAAGCGCACGGGATCATTGAAGTGGACAATCATGAATGCCACCGGCGTTAGTTTGGCCCCTTTTGCACGTCCGCGGTCTCTCAAATCCCGGTGCTTTCGCTGTCATATATCCTCCGCTCTATCTGAGATAGCACAATTTCTCGTCTCTGTTCTCCCTCTACATGCGCTTGATCGGGACCCGTCGGTGAGGCCAGCGGATATAGTCTTTCTAACCGCTTGCTTTGTCACAATGGTAGGCTGTGGTTTATTATCTTCCTTTTTGCAACAGAGACGCTCTGGAAGGACGACCCGGAGGAGGCGCTGTCGCCGTTCTTCGCGAAAGGATCACAGCGCTGGGGAAACAGTGACATCCTCAGATGAAGACGGTTACGAAAGCTCGGGGTCGTGGCATCATGTTTCGGAGAGTCGTCCTAGCCAGAAGGTACCCCAACCAAGCGAGGGGTCGCAGGATGGTAAGCTTCTTCGCTAATGCTCACTACATACCATTCTGACTGCATCATCTAGCGGCCAACACAGATCCGGGCCTTCTGAAAAAACACTCCACCTACCTATCTTACTCGACCTCCGTAGCCAACTACCCATCGATAAGAACGTTTTATCGTCCACATCCTCAAATGGACAAGTTTCCGAGCAAACCATCACCACTCCCCTTGCTGGTCTTTGTACACGGACTGGGCGGTTCTCTGGCGCAGTTCAACCATCTTCTCACAAGCCTCTCGAATGTGGGCCCATGTTTTGGGATCGACCTGCCGGGGTGCGGTTTGTCATCATTTATGCCAACCTCATGGAATGCCTACACGGTTGAGGCTCTGGCGGAGCTGCTTGCGACGGCTATTGATCAACATCGCAACAAAGAAGCGGGCCAGGGCGTTGTTCTGATTGCGCATAGCTTGGGTTGTTCACTTTCAGCATTGCTGACATCGTCGACGTCACCTCTTAAGCATGGACTGAAGGACCATATCCTCGGTCTGGTTGCGGTCTGCCCTCGCGCATCACCCCCTTCCCCTAAAGAAGCCTCCTCATATCGCCGTTTATTGAGCATCCCCGGACCCTTTTTTGACATCTGGAGACAATGGGATAGGCGTGGGGGGCTGCATAGCAACAGTGTCAATAGGATCGTTGGGTCGAATGCGGACACGGACACCCGCAGTCTCCAACTCCGTTACAACATGCAAAGCAAGACTCCGGTCTGGAGGCGAATGGTCTCAGGAACTCTTCCTTCGTACACTGGACCTGATGGTAAACCCATTGGTGGTCTTCCAGGAGAGGAGGTTTGGGCGGGGTTGCAAGGACCTATCTTACTCGTTTCTGGTGAATCAGATACAGTGACCAAACCAATAGAGCTCCACAAGCTTTCACTGTTCTTTGGTGACGTTGGCACGAGTGTGGATGAGGATGCCAATCGCAGGATCGCTGTCCCTGGCGCTTCTCAGCTTCATGAACAACTTCCGAAATCTCCTGACAGCATAGGACATGATGAGAAGTCCGGTATCGAGCCGCAACAGGACGAGAAGAAAATAACCAATGAAGTTAACGGACTAGGGGGAAGGAAGCGTACCGTTAAGACCGTGATCCTTCCTGCGCCAGCCTCGCATGCGCTTTTATACGATCGTGCGACGTACCGCACTCTCGCCGGTATTATCCAAGACTTCGTGTCTCAACACGTTGATCACCGCCTTAATCTTGGATGGCAGCTACAGTATCTTAACACCTCTGGCAAGTGGGATGTGAAGAATCTGGCAAAATGGAAGAAGGTGACCCCTGTTTCCGAGCGAATTGCTGATACCTTCGCGGCACTGAAAATGCTGCGGGAAGTCGATGAGGAGCACAATCCTGTGCTTTTTTCGGCAGCACACCATGACAATATCTACGCGGTGATTGATATCAGCCATGAGAGTCCTGTTTACAGTCCAGCTTCATTGGAAGCCGGTGGTATCCATTACCATAAGTCCCCCACTGTGTCGAAGATACCTCCGACACCCGACGAGGTCCGAGATTTCGTTGCACTTGTGGATCGACTGCAGAAGGAGATAGATGAGAAGATGGAGAAATCTGGCGAACCGAAAGGCCGGCGGCCCGTGATTGGGGTGCACTGCCATTACGGCTTCAACCGCACCGGTTTCTTGATTGTTAGCTACCTAATCGAACGACGCGGGTTTGGCGTCCAAGAAGCCATCGATGAGTTCGAGAAGCGACGGCCGCCTGGTATTCGACACGGACATTTCATTGACACACTTTTTGTGCGATATTGCATCGGGTTGAAGGGAGCGCCGACGCTCTGATTGGTTTTTGTTTATGGGCTGGCGTACGGATGGGCATATTACTAATTGACGAGCCACGATAATGTTATGAACTGTATAGTAATTGGGTTAAGGAATTCGGTAGCGATTAGATAGACGGACAATTAATGACGGAAACATTCTTGGAGGCGCAGGATATTTGATGATTAGTATACTTTAGTAATATTCAGTCTGCGGATGTTTCACGCGCCTGCTCTGAACCGATGCTAAGGGTATCATCCATCGCAAACCCAACAACTTTGCCCGACGTCGACTGCCGCTCAGTCTCCTCTTCAAGGACATCTCCATTCCAAGGCTTGCACTTCTTAACAATCTCCCCACACCGCAAACAAACCCAGCCTTCGCCTTCCTCGCCCTCTAGCTTCTGCACTATACAAACAAAGCAGTATACACAGCCACATGGTACCGTCTCATACGGGTTCGTGATATCCGTCTGCGCGGAGCCGATAATCCCGCCCGAGGACGCCATGACTTCGTTTTCCGTCGCTGCGTTTTCACCGCTCTCCTTGTAGCAGATTGCGCAGGTGCGCTCGGGGAGGAAGGAAAGTTCGCCTTGTTTTTCGGCGTGGATGTCGTCGTCGGCGGCGGAGCTTGTTCGGATTGCAGACATTGTTTTGCGCCAGGCGCGCGATACCCAGCGTCTCCAGCGGCTGATGCCGACGAGGGGGAGGAGGAAGAGGAGGAATTCGGTGAAGGCGTGCCAGACGAGTTGGCGGTTTAGGTATTCGAATGAGACCTCGCGGGCGGCTTGGGCGGATGGGGGTGTGAGGCGCATGCGGAGGAGGCGGTCAACGAGGGTCCTGTAGCGACCGTTCACGAGGAAAATGAGGAAGGAGATAAAGGCGGCGATTGAGTGGGTCGTGGAGAGGAGGTTGGTCATACGCGAGAGGGAGCGGACTCGTTGCGACGGCTGCGGATGGTTAGCGGTTAGACGTTTGTTTAGGAATGGCGTTATAGGTAGTAGGTGGGTAGGTTTACCTCTTCGTAGCCGCCTTCCTGGTTGATGAGCCAGCTTTCCCATTTGTCCCAGGCGTAGCGACCGCCTACGGTGAAGAGGCCGTATAGGGATTTTTGTAGCTTCGTTGGTGTTGTGTGGACGGGGCCTTTGCTGCGGCTGTCTACGTACTTTAGGCTCTGTAGAGCCGCGCCGTAAGAAGCATCGTGGTCCCAGATCGACAGCTTGAAAAGTATCGCGCGTAGAGCTAGCTGGATTTCATGGGACCAGTCCTCACGTAAATGAGGCTAAGACGTGCAAGGAATCTTAGCAGCAGCCCTCCCGGCAGTATTAAACAAATCAAACCAGAAGAGGCTCACCCCGAAGTACTTAAGAGCATCACCGACTTGTCCTTTCAGCAGGCCGAGCAACTCTTCATCTAGCAGCTCCGCGTCAACCTGGCCAACGCGAAACGCCGGCCTCATCCCCTCGCGACCGCTGATAGCGTTCCATAATGAGAAGCCCGCCTGGGGCAGATTGTTCAGAGGGTAAGGGAGTCGTTTCAGGGCCGGATGATTGGCCACGGATGTTCGTTGTTGTTCGGCGAGGCGATTCCGGGCTTCGGTCTCACGCCGTCGACGGCGCTCCAGAACGCGCTCTTGAGCGGCTGCAAAATTCGTGGAGCTCATCGTTGGATCATTGTGTGGTTGAATTGGAGTGTAGCGGACCTACAGGCCAGGGGGTGCAGGTAGACAGCCCGGAGGGATTGCTAACTATCAGCTCAGCTCCATCGTCGGTCCGTTCCCCAGATCGGGACCGCAATCAGCCGAGGTTGAAGTACTCCACGTGACTGCCCTTACCGTAACTCTGATTACATAATATTCTTGGGACAACTATTATTACCTAAGCATCACTTCTCGCTACATGGACGATGGACTTGGAATGATCAGCTGCAATGTGGCATAGCGTTTGCAGTTCATACGGATTGGATTGGCATTCGAACTCATAGAGTGTCTCGGAGTATTATCTGAGATTCCAATCATTGAAAGCTTCATCTCCAGCAACATCTGCTGAACTGCTTCCTGGACCAGCACCTCGTGCATCTAGCTATGTACAACGGTGAATGATCCAGTTACTGGGGCACGTGCAGCAGTCACTCAGCGAGTGTTGTTCAACCTTCTCAGGTTCATTCATGTAAGCTTCTGGTCGTCAACCCCTCCAGCTGAACTGCAACTCCCCCCTCACCCAGCTAGAATATAGTGAGGTGATGATCTGAGTGCGGAGGGTATGTGCAATCGGGGACCTTGTGGCCTGTTACCCGCCATGAGCATCTTCAGTAGGAATGGATCATACACCACTGAGAGCCTTCCCCCTTGCAGTTCACAAATATAAATCAGTGGCACGCTGAGCCCATTCTGCACTCTGACTGAGGATTCTTCTGGAACGTCCTGATCTCACGTATCACAAGGGCCAACCGAGATGAAGTCATTTCTCATGACTTTACTTGGGGTTTCCCCAACCCTCGCTCGCGTTGAGACGCCGACCCAGACCCCACTATCCGATATAGCTGCCAGTGCTGCTACTATTGAACCCTATTCTCCGGTTTCAAATGTTGAGGGCCTTTCTTTCAACCGTTTCTTCCAGGTTTGGTTCGAGAATATTGTAAGGCCCTGGCATTTATCATTGGCTTTCAGCGAGGGCTAAAAGTGTTTTCTGCTCCAGGATTATGAAAATGCTGCGGCGGACGAGAATCTGAAGTGGCTGGCATCGCAAGGGATAGCCTTGTGGGTTTTACTACAGTCAATTTGGGGTCCCTCTGACTTAGACAGGACGAACTTTTATGCCCTTACTCACCCTTCCGAACCGAACTATTGCGCGGCAGCTGGGGGTGACACATTCGGCATGGACAATGACGATTTTCAACGAGTCCCAGCTAATGTCTCAACCATAGTCGATCTGCTGGATACGAAGTACATTGCTTGGGGCGAGTACCAAGAACACATGCCTTACCCAGGATTTGAGGGAATGAACTATTCGAACCAAGAGACCTTCGCTGATGACTATGTGCGGAAGCACAACCCTCTGATACTCTATGATTCGGTCACCGAGAACAGCATGCGCCGGCGCCAGATCAAGAATTTTGGACATTTTGATGCAGATCTAGCGAATGAGAAGCTTCCGCAATGGGCATTCTTCACACCAAATCAAACAAATAACGCCCACGATACCAACATAACCTTTGCTGCTAAGTGGTTGCGCGGCTGGATCTCGCCCTTGCTTACGAACGACTACTTCATGAACAACACTCTCATTCTTATTACTTTTGACGAGGATAAGACATACAGAAAGTCTAATAGGATATTCAGTATTCTTTTGGGAGGTACTGTTCCAGACCATTTACACGGTACGGAAGATGATACTTTCTATACTCACCACTCAATCATTGCTTCCGTCTCCGCCAACTGGGGTCTTCCATCCTTGGGCCGCTGGGATTGCGGAGCTAACATTCTTGAAATCGTGGCCAACAAAACCGGCTACGTCAACTTCGATGTTGACACGACAAATCTTAGGCTTAACCAAACCTACCCCGGGCCTCTTTCGAACGGAGACATGTCCGAATATTTGCCGGAATGGCCAAACCCCTTGACGGATGCTGAATGCTCGGCCGGTCACGGAATCCTTGACATCGTCAAGAGATCTTACGCCGGAACCACGCCGACCTACAATTATACGAGCCCTTTTCCTTATGATACTAAGAGCGGCTACAATGAGGATGTCACAGCAACTAGGAGAAGCTCCTAGCTGTCCGGTGTTCACTTCGATTGCACCAGTTGTGCCTGCTCATGCCTGCTTTATTCTCAGATTTCCAGGCGCTTCTTATGCATAGTTGATTATACATATTTTCAACCAGCATTATCGCGATCTCAATAAGCTGATACTAGCGAGTCAATAGGCAGTAGTACTACCTAGTTCATAGATGCCAGACCTCTCCATGTGGAGCCCAGGAGCCGATGGGTGTCATCCAATGATAATCCGAGTCGACTAAGGACAGTCGGCCGCTTTCCGAAGAGCCGGCTTTCTAGTTTCAACCTAAGTACGTACGAACGTCCTCCGCTGGATATACCCCGCCGGAGGTATCATCAGGCTTCCTGGGCTTGGGGTCTAATGAAACCCTAATTAGATTCGTGTCCAAGAACGGGTTTAGCGTAGGGTCAAGACCTAGGGCTGCCCGGTCCCGGAAGAACTATAGTCCGCCGCATCTTGCAGAGGCGGGGAGCAGCTTGAAAGACAAGATCACGGATGGGAGTAAAGAGCATCGATGTCAATCCAGATCCCCTTGTTCTTTATTCTGTGAGATTCTATGGCCCACAAAGTTTTAGGAATCGCTCGTGTGGTCGAACTTCAGTCTCTTTTTGCACCCCTGAGCTGATATCTTGGTGTTTGTTGACTCGCCTGTCGAGGACTCTTAGCTATGGCTCAGGTCATTGAGTTGGCTGGGGAGTCAAATCCCCTAACGCCGCAGAATGTCTTGAATTCATTGCTTCAAGCATCTAGCTCTATACAACAGCAAGTACAAACCGGCACAAAGCAGCTTCAAAACTGGGAGAAGCAAGAAAAGTACTATGTTTTTCTTCAGGTAGGTACTTTGATCAAATTCACCTCTCGCTGATGATTGCTTTACCTCTTTTAGCCCCAGATGCTAACTTTTGCAGGATGTATTCATAGACCAGTCGATCCCTCTTGAAGCTCGGTACCTCGCCATCATACAATTGAAGAATGGAATCGATAAGTACTGGCGGAAGACCGCACCGAAGTAGGCGCATTCATACGGTCGGGATCAGGCGACCAAAGAAGCTTTACTGACTGCCATAATAGCGCGATGAAAAAGGATGACAAGGAGCAGATCAAGGTTAGGGCGTTGCAAGCTGGTGTGGTTGAACAGGCTCCTCTTCTGGCTCTTCACAATGCCTTGGTGATCGCTAAAATTATGCGCCACGAGTTTCCTCAAGATTGGTGAGTAGAAGGAACATATCATTTTCGATATTGTTACAACTCCGTGTGCTAACGTATCATCCAAGGCCTGATGGAATTTCTGCAGTTATCGACCTTCTTCGCTCGTCTACTCAAGCTGGGGCAAACCCATTGCAGCTACCGCGAGCCCTCGTGATTCTTCTGCAGATAATAAAAGAACTGTCGACAGCCCGACTACAACGAACGCGGCAGAGTCTCCAGTCCCTAGTTCCAGAGATCCTCCAGGTTCTCGGGAGCATATACGTGGACAAAGTGACCGCGTGGGCCTCTTCATTAGAACAGGGCAATCTTAACACTGCAGGGCTACCTGAAGCAATGGAACAGAGTCTCCTTGCTCTGAAGGTCATCCGCCGCCTCCTCGTCTCTGGATACGAGCATCCCAACCGAGATAAAGACGTCCAGGAGTTCTGGCTCCTAACCCATTCTCACTTCAGTAGGTTATTCACACTTGCCAGTGGCTCTATAGCCCTGCATGAGGACGTGCTGAAGCTCGTCGAGAAACATCTGTTGCAGCTGTCGAAGCTCCATGTGGAGATGGCCAAGGAGCGTGCCGCCTCCTTTGCGTTGCTGCCGAATAGTATACCCCTAGTTCAATCATATTGGACGTTAGTAGTCAAGCTGGGAGAAAACTATAGCGAATTGGGCGCGGACGGCGAGTCTGAAGGGAAGACCTTTCTGGAAAAGGCCGGGCTCAGAGCTCTCCTCCTTCTCAGGGCTTGCTCGAAAATGGCATTTTATCCGGCACAGACTTTCAAATATCAAACTGCTCAAGACAAGGAGGAGAAAAAGCAAGCCGTCGAGCTTGTCAAGTCTCAACTTTTCACGCATGACTTCGTGGTCCATGTCATGGAGTTACTTGTCACCCAATTCTTCCGCTTCAGGAAGAACGATTTTCAGGAATGGGAGGCAGAACCTGAGGAATGGGAGCGGAAAGAAGAAGAAATGGCCGAAGCCTGGGAGTTTTCAATACGCTCATGTTCAGAAAAGCTCTTCCTTGACCTAGTCATCCATTTCAAGGATATACTAGTACCGCGCTTACTGAACGTTTTCCATTCTTATGCAAGTAAGTGCTTTATTTGTCGCAAAAATAACACCATATCCGTCTGCTAATGTACTGTTCTCGAAGCTCCGGATAACCGCGACGTCCTATTGAAAGATTCACTATACTCGGCCATCGGGTTGGCAGCAGCTTGCTTAGAGAAACAGCTCGACTTTAGCAGTTTCCTCCAGAATACTCTGGTTCCCGAAGTCCAAATTCAAGAGCCAGGCTACAATGTCCTCCGTAGAAGGATAGCCATTCTTCTTGGCCAGTGGGTGCCGATCAAGCCGGCCGAGACAGACAAGGACTTTGTCTACCAGATATTCCAGCATTTGCTTAATCCTCAAGATCAGTTGAATGATCCGGTGGTTCGAATTACAGCCGGAAGACAATTGAAGCAAGTGCTCGATTCCTTTGAGTTCACACCGGCAGGCTTCAAGCCTTATGCGCCGTCCATTTTCCAGAACCTCATGTCTCTCGTGCAAGAAGTTGAGCTTTCCGAGACAAAAATGGGTCTTCTAGATACCGTTCGGATGGCAGTCACACGGATGGAAGATAACGTTAGTATTCTCTTTCCCAGATATAGCCATTTCCTGTGCTAAACTCGATGCTTTTCCAGATTGCTCCTTTTTCGGACCAAATTATGGCGTTATTACCACCGTTGTGGGAGAACTCCGGGGAGGAGCATTTGATGAAACAGGCCATCCTTACTTTACTCTCAGCGTTGATATACTCGCTCAAGGAAGAATCGACGAGATACTATTCACTCATCCTACCGCTGATTCGGAGTTCAGTTGAACCTGGCTCGGTATGTCTCTACCATTCTCTGCTGTTTTGTCGAAGCGTACTGATTACTGAAAAGGAAACCCTGATCTATCTTCTGGAAGAAGCATTGGATCTCTGGAGCGCTATCCTCATGCAAACTCCTTCGCCTGCCACTCCTGAGCTTCTCTCTCTCGTGCCGGCCTTGTTTCCCATATTCGAAGCCGCGGTTGATTCAGTCGGACTGGCACTTCAAATTGCGGAATCTTACATTCTCCTCGCCCCCCAGGAGATGCTTAGCGACAACATCCGTCTTCCTATTCTCTCATCCTTTGAGACGCTCTTACAATCTACTGCACGTCAACGCGGAGGCACAGTTCCCCGCCTTGTGGAACTAATGATCCGCGGTGCCGAGACCGTAGACAATGGTAGCGAAAACACATACAGCGTAGTCATTCGATCACTACTAGACAGCTCTTTCCTCACTGCTATTTTAGAGGGCCTCCACTCCGCCTACGAAGCAAGCCAAACGACCGGTCCAAACAAGAAGCAGACATACGTCCAGAGTGGCGTTGAAACTGACTATTTCTCCGTCCTCGCCCGCCTCGCCCTCGCACACCCTAAGCTCTTTGTTTCCGGCATTGTGGCTGCCGTCGCAGACTCCTCATTCTCTTCCCAATCCTCTAACGACCCGCAAGAGGCAACCCTGACCTGGCTCCTCACTGAATGGTTTCTCCATTACGACAACATCGCAACTGCCACACAGAAGAAGCTCCACGCTCTCGCACTCACCCAACTCCTCACCCTGAACGGGCCAAACACTCAGCCGCCCACCTACATCCTCAGCCACTTGCAATCGTACCTCAATGTTTGGACCGATATCATCACGGAGCTGTCCGAAGGCACAACGGAAGGCGATCCCAACGATCCCCGCGGCGGCGACTACCTCATCTACTGGAACAATGCTCAGACGAGTCCCTTCGACGAGCATGAACCCCCACAAACCACGCGAAACCGGGAATGGGAATCGTCGGATATTGTTCATAAAACCAATATTCGGATCTTTGTCCGCGAACGGCTCCAGTCGTTGATTGTTGGTTGCGGAGGGGAGCAGCGGTTCCAGGAAGATTGGCTGCTGAATGTCGATCGTGACGTGGTTGCTGCTTTTGCTGCTCTTCGATTGCTCTAATTAGACACCTTTTTGTCACTTTCTAAAGTGCATGAGTTTGCATGGCGATTGCAATAAACCAGAACGGTTCCCGCATGGCGTCTGCTTTATGAGTCATACTACCTTTTCCTTTACTATAGCTCAAAATACCCTTATAGACGAAACAGAAGTGGATTACAGATTCTACTACTCTTCTCAGCAACTTTAAGGATGACTAGCGAATCGACTTAAATACTGAACAAAAGCATTGATTGTTGCAAAATGGAAACGTAAAACGCCGTTGGCCTCCGGAGGCACCGCTTCAAAGCCCACATTGGTGCGGGTATCTTCTGTCTGTCAAGGGCTGAGGAAAGACGCCGTTCTTAAGCAAATCCCGCATGTCCCAACCGGGAGCACCCTCAGTCTTCCAAGTCCAGAATATCCAACCGTCCTTAATCTCGAATGCATCCAGCTGGGCCTCAATGAAGCGGCGAGTGTTTTCAATTTCATCTGGGCCCAGTTGAGAGATGCTACCCACGCTCTTGCTTGTGCAGGCGCCAATTCCAGCACCGGAGCCCATAGTGCCGTCGTATCGGACTCCAACTCCCTTACCGTTCAGATACTTGGTACAGTCGGTGAGAGCACCTGTCCACTCGCCTACAATGACACGCTTGTCCACGGCTTGAAGGTGCTGAAGGCCGAGCGAACAGGCAGTGTTGATATGCTGGTCAATTGTCCACGCAAGCTGTCCAACATCGAAAACTTCGTAGTGGTGAGTGTCCATGATTACGTCTTGCCCAGTCATGAAGCCATTCCAGCTTTCTGTTGTCAGAAATCCGTCATGCATTACCAAAGCAGCACCGGAACCGCGTTCTTGCACTACTCCCAAAGCATCGTAATAGTAGCCCTTGAGTTCATCCTGGTTAATACCGGCGGGGACATGAGGCTCATTCAGGGCCTCGATGCTCGTCACAACACCATCGCCGGTTAGATATCGCTCAGCTAATAGCTTAAAGGCACGAAGTGTCTGCTCAACGGTGTTCCCTTGCTGCCACTCGATGGGTCCTTTGCGTCCACTGTTGTCGAAGCCATTCTGTGAGCCCGGGGCTGGTTGAAACGTCAGTAAATCGATGCGCCGCATGTTCTAACCATGGCACTTACCGCCGTGTAGATCAACCATGACCTGGAGATTGTGGGCGCCCGCCCAGGAGATGGCTTTATCGAGATACTTCAGCTGGCCATCGACATAGGGCTCGCCATCAAGTGGCGCAACCGCCCAATAGCCAACCGGGATCCTGACATGTGTCAGACCTGCCTGAGAAATCTGAGCGAAATCGGCCTCTGTGATAAAAGAATCCCAGTGCTCAGATAGCCTATTCGCCGCTTCCTCCTTGCCGAGAACTTCGGTCAGTGTATACTCGTCTACCGCTCCATCGCCGGCTTCTTTAAACAACGACGGGGTAATCCATGGCTCGAGTACAAGCCAGCCACCAAGGTTGACGCCACGGATTTTATCAGTGTCAGCTGCGCGAGCCTGTGCATGCCTGCGAAGAGTGAGCGAGATCGTCAAAATGGGAAGAATGCAGCTACTAACACTCGTGCTGCCAAAGTATCCACGCCGAAAAGTGAAAGGACCAAGATGGCCCCTTGCGCAAGCCGGGAAAACATTCCAGGGACACGACAGTTATCTAGGGGCAAATTTAAAGGGAGGTTTGGATGGAAAAATATGTGTTCTGCGGAATAGGGATTTCTGGGAGTTTAAATAAACGATCACCAAAGCCTGCAGATGGGAGATGAAAACGAACAATGGTGGTGTCTGCGGAGGATCGTTTGCCGCGCTGTTTTCAGAGCCGCAGAGACTGTTTTTGGCCAGTATGAAGATCGCGCGCCGGAAGCAGCAAGGGGAAGGTCGAACAGCCGTGCCAAACAGGAAGGAAGATAGTTCTGAAGTTCAGTCTGGCGAAATGCTCCGGAAATTCCTCCTCCAAGCCATGATCAACGCTTAGTTATGACTTTGGCTTCCGTTGCCCGAGAGTTTAGCCTCGGAAACGGTTTCCGCCCCCAAGGTTGGTCGTCATGCAGTTGATCTTGTGAAGTTATTCCCGGATCCCTCCAAGTGTAGGTACTGCCCCGAGGAGCGTCTGATCCAGGCTGTCGTGAGATTCCCTGTCCCCACAAGGTTGCACCTCAGTCGAACTCTTCTCAAAGGCGCCATTTCTTGCATACCGAGAACTTGCAGAGCTTGAATGGACGAGACTCAAGCAGAGATTGAAAAAGGTTTTGTTCAGAGGAAGGTTTGAAGTTGCGGAGGGACGAATCCGGCCTTGTCCAGCACGTGATTGGCATCAACATTCCACTGCATCTGCCTACCCTCTCCTCAATCCCTCAATGGAAACACTCAAACAGTGCCGGATCCAGGCTCTAGCTTTGCAGGTGCCAGATGTCCCACGGGAGTTCTCAATTCGTTTCAGGCCAATAATCTCCGCCGCTAAACAGTCACATAAAAGGTCAAACTCCGCGACGTCAAGTCTTGAAGGTCTGGCAGCGAAACCGAAGGGCGAGTCTAGATCGATCAACTACCTAGGCCGGCCAGGTGGATATACGCTTACTATGTTAATATGACACACCGCGAGCGGACCCCATCAGGGTCCAAAAGTCAGGACACGCGGTTCGAAGTTAGAGGGGAGCATTATTAACTGTCAACGTTTCGTTCTCGAGCTAAGGTCTCTCTTAATGATTCGAACGGGTACTGAACAACGTGGTCTGCTCTCCCGTCTTCCTGAACTGGAATAGTTCTGACACCTTGGAATCGGGGTCTGCGCCTCCTAAACGACACAACGAATAATAATAACAATATTGGAGATTGCCTGCTCTCCGTTCTCCTATCCAGGGAATTGACGTCGGATTCTTGGCGGATCCACCCGGTGGTTAAAATGGATGGCCCAGACCCGGCGGCGACTGATACCAGCCAGAGGCAATAACTCAGCCCAATAACGGAAGCGAAAGGCATATCGTTAGGTTTCGTTTTCACAGTCAGCTCTCGTGCGCTTTAGAGGAGGTTGTGAAGAAGAGCTGACTGCTGCATAACTTTTGCGCTACGAATTGCAAGCAGGGTAAGCAACTTAGCATGCAGGATACCGAGACCAAGTGGATACCATTTCTACAGACGTTAGTGGAGCGGCTACGGAAACGTTGGATGGGTCTACCTTATACCCTGGGCAGGGCTACAGGAATATCAAGACACCCTCTCCAGGGGAAGGACTCGAAGGAGTAGTCAACGAAATGAAGCATGCGACTGAAGGTAACACCAGCGACTTTTCAAAAATCCGGCGTCAGTTTTGCAGCGAATCCGTCCATTGACAACAGACGCCGCTTGGGCTTCTTCAAGTGTGGCATGGATGTTTGAACTTCGAAACCATGCTGTCGATCACGCCTTCGGCTAAAATAACCGAGATGTTAAAATCCAGACCCTGCCCCAGAAGAAAAGATAGGTCAGTTTACCTATCGCCGAACATCTTACGGTCGGGTCAGATCAGATCAAACGTAAATCAGCAGTGGTCTGATTGATGTGAGTGAGCTACGAAATGAACCTATATACGAAGATCTACAGATCAAGGGAAAACGCCAGGCTGTCAGCAGAAAAAAGAAAAAAAGGGAGAAAAAAAAGAATCATGCCATATCAACTTGAAGCCCCATAGATACCCACCGCCAACAACTGGATGCAGTTCCTGACCCATCACACAATAAGTTGCCTCAAAACGATGAGTCGAAAGCCCCAACCTCCTTGAGACTCGGGGTAATTTCGCTTCTTAAAAACAAAAACATACCAAATTGCCCTCGCAACCTGGGAGGAATGTGTTTTATCCATGCTCCCCTCTTCCTCGGCAGGACTTGGAGAACAGTATTCTAGATTCGACAATGAGACACATATCAAGTCATCGCCCGTGCTCAACTTGGGTGTGAATCAGACCCACGTCTGCATATGTGACCCACCTATTAGATTCGAATCTCTGTCTCACTCCCTTTGACAATTACCTATACCTCTGATTCCGATAGTCATACCACTGGCATGTTGGAACCGGGGAGGAGTCGAGGACTTTTCCAAACCGGCTTCCTGAGCCCTTGACAGGCTTGGATTCTTAATTTCCTCTGTACCAGTCCATCCTTCGATGATGGCGGATCCAGATGATTCGATAAACACGCAGCCGCTGCTGTCATCTGTTGTTTCCGCTGAAACCTTTGACCCATATACGTACGTAGGTACCTTATTCCCGTCGTCTCGGGAAGATGGAGATGAGATCCCATCCAATCCCGGTATTCCCTCTAGGTTCTCCAATGGATCCAAGCGAGGTTGGATGTCAATAAAAAGCGGAGAAGTGAGAAATAGGTAAGAGCTTTGTAGTTGTAGCTCTTCTGCCGTCAGTACTGTGGTAAATATATAAGACTCTATAAGTCCCCGCTTCTTCCAGAATAATCTTCCACATCATCCGGTCTTCCAGTTCTTAAGCTTCTCTCACATATATTCAGATCCGTATCCACTCTGGAGAAGAGCATCAGTCTGAAGCGCCTACCTCACCTACCCCTTGCACAAACAACCCCAGCAAACAGGAAGCAATGGTCTACTTCGAATTGGACGGTCGTGAGGTCAAGCATGTGGACCGCAAGTCGCTGTATACAAACCTCGAGGCTAGAATCAACTACCTCAAGGAATTCCTCGACTTTAATTCGAGTATGTTCTCCACCTCCCTTGCCAAGGAGGAATAACTGCATCCATATAGAGTACTCCCTGACATCTGTCTTCAATAGACGACATCGAAGCCCTTGCCTCAGGCGCAAAATACCTCAAGACATTGATCCCCGCCATCGTCAGCCTGGTCTACCGCAAACTCCTCGAATTCGACATCACCGCGCGAGCATTCCATACAAGAGAGACGGTCTCCGAAAAGCCCATCGAAGAGTTCTTCAACGAGGAGAGCCCGCAAATCATGCGCCGGAAGATGTTCCTGCGGTGGTATCTGACAAAGTTGATCACCGATCAGACACAGATGGAATTCTGGCGGTATCTGAATAAAGTCGGGTGAGTTTACCGATCGGCCTCCTTTGCCACCGCCCCCCTCCTTTGGAACTCCGGGCTAATGCAATTGTAGACTGATGCACACACCCCACGGGCGCTATATATCACTCAACATCGAATACGTCCACATGGGCGCCTGCCTCGGATACATCCAAGACGTCATCACCGAAGCGCTCATGTCTCATCCTACCCTCCCCATCGCCCGCAAGACAGCCATCCTCCGAGCCGTCAACAAGCTCATCTGGATCCAGAACGACCTCATATCCCGATGGCGGATCCGCGACGGGGATGAGTTCGCCGATCAAATGTCCGAATATCAGGCCGATGATAAGGAGGGATATCAGGGCGACAAGGGGAGCCTGGGCGACAGCCCCACCGGCAGTACCATGTCACCTTCTCTGCACGAGGACGACAAGTCTAGCATTCTGAGCGCGGCTGCACCGTCTATTGCTTCTGCGTGTCCGTTTGTGGATTTTGCGACGCCAGTCTCGGAGACGAAGATTTGGGCCGGGAAGTAAATGTAGATCCGTTCTCTGGCACGAGAAATGAACGAGAATGTTGGTCTGGATGGAAGAAAGCATGATAGGCGTTTTGCCTTTTTTTTCTTTTTTTTTTTTTTTTTTTTTTTTTTTTTTTTTTTTTTTCTTCTATTTTTCTTCTTTTTTTCTTCTTTTGTTTTTGTTGTTGCTTCTGTGATATCAAATCAGTCTTTGGCTGTCATTATCCTGTTTGGCTTGTTTTTTGTCCAGACAGTGCATTTATGGTGTTTGAGGAATGAGCTTGAATTGTTCCAATTATATTCAAATCTTGTCATCATAATCTCCTCTTTAGATCTTGTGAAGAAACTAAGGTAGGTAGTCATTTCGGCCACGACGTTTCAGATAAATGAAGACGTTATGTGTCACGTAGCCACGTGATATACAACGGTTTGCGACCCAGTGCGGCGATATCCGTTCGGAACCTGCAAGGACTGACTCAGCTGCAGGATGCAGGGTAAAGTATGATTGGTGCAGGGCTGGGCGAGGTTGCACAATCTAAAGGATTTACGATGCATTAGATTATTGGATTCGTCGGCCAGGGCAGATTTCATGTTTGATAGCGGGTATGACTTCGAGGTGTCCCATCATTGGTGCTGAATGGATTCCTAAGGCAAACGCGGGAATATGCATTATTAAGGTACGACTCGAGTCTACGACTCCAAGAGGCTAAGAGCCTACGTAAGAGTAAGGTAAGAGCCCGTCGGAATCGTCAGGTTTCCGTTGGTGAAACCAAAAAGGACCCTCCCTGCACATGGCCCTGTTTAACAGTTTTAGTGCTTCGCCAAGAGGTTCGCTGCGTAGATCTTGTCAACAAATTGTGCGGTGAAGGCTTTGGCTTTTTCCTTTTTCTTCCGGTTGGATTGCGTAGACCAGATAATTGATGCGGTTTGTCTATGGTCTATGTTGCAAAATGAATATTTATCACGAGGAGAACCTTGGAAAGACTCACATCTTGCCCCTTAGCAGAGTGCCATAAGAAGCCAATTGCTGTACCGGGTCCGGATTTACTCGGGGATAAACTGAGGGGGAAACGGGAGAAAGAGGAGTTCGAACCCTTAGTTTAGCCCTCAAGAGGCAGGAGAGCTCAAGCAAACAGCCTTTCCAACCCACGACTCGGCTCCGCCGTCCCATGCAAGAGCCGAATTTTGTGTCCGGACTTAAGGGACGGCGGTCTTCCTCCAATGAGAATGAGGTTTTCTCGGTGGCATCTTATACTACGGTACGTAGTTATTCAATTCGAGTTGGACTGCCGGCCCCACGTTCCTCCCGAAATTCTTTCCCCTCACTTCCATGGCTGCATACAAAGCGGCAGTTCGGCGACAACGGCTTCTTTATTAATACTTGTTGGGCTATCGAACCCTCGTTGCGCCGGCACCTTTCTTCGTTTGCCCTCTTTACTTTCATAGATCTCCGAACCCTCGGCCATACGTTTTAATCGCATTCGATCCTCCTGAAGAAATATGAGTTCGAGCAACGGCGAGAATGCGGTTCTCCCGCTCATTATCAACAATGAGTCGGTTGTTACTGACTCCGTATTCGAGGTCCATAACCCTGCAACGGGTGAGCTAGTCCATCGTTGCGCCGGCGCAACGGTCGAGGATGCGAACCGCGCCGTAGATGCTGCGAAAGCTGCATTTCCTGGCTGGAGCCAGACAGACCCTTATGAGCGCAGGGCGGTCATGAACAAGGTCGCGGATGTTATGCTTTCACGGAAGGAAGAAT
The DNA here is from genome assembly GCA_025688805.1 of Aspergillus egyptiacus. Lineage (NCBI taxonomy): Eukaryota > Fungi > Ascomycota > Eurotiomycetes > Eurotiales > Aspergillaceae > Aspergillus > Aspergillus egyptiacus. Next base: position 141,158 of record MU628428.1, read on the forward strand.
TCATCAAAATTCAGATGGAGGAAACAGGGGCTGCTAGACCGTTCGTGGAGAAAACATTCATGTGTAGCGTCGCGTACTTGAAGGATTTCGCAGCAATGATTCCGACGATTGATGGGAAGGCACCCACAGTCTCCGAGGCGGGTGAGAGCGCTTTGATCATAAAGCAGCCATATGGTGTTGTGCTCGGGATTGCGCCTTGGTACGTTTCTCCCTCTCGAGGGGCGCTTCCTTTCCACTAACAAAACCTCGTTTCCCGTAGGAACGCTCCTTTCATTCTGGGAACTCGTGCGGTCGCTATTCCTCTAGCCGCGGGTAATACCGCAATTTTAAAGGGCTCGGAATTGTCTCCAAAATGCTTCTGGGCTATTGGTGATGCTTTCCGGGAAGCTGGCCTTCCAGCGGGCTGCTTGAACGTGGTCTACCATAAGACGTCAGACGCTCCTGCGGTCACCAATGCGCTTATTGCACACCCAGCTGTGCGCAAGATTAGCTTCACGGGAAGCACCAACGTCGGTGCTATTATCGCTTCGACTGCTGGGAAGTACATCAAGCCTGTGCTGCTTGAGCTGGGCGGCAAAGCCTCGGCAATCGTTTTGGATGATGCTGATCTGGAGAAGGCCGCATTGGGTTGTACACTGGGAGCTTTCCTCCACGTAAGTGTCATGCTATATTTGTCATTTGAGATAGGCGGGTCAGTGCTGACGGCAAAGGTAGACTGGTCAAGTCTGCATGTCGACAGAGCGTATAGTGGTACAGCGGTCCATTGCAGAGAAGTTCCAAAAGGTACTTCTCGAAACGGCCGAGAAAGTTTTCGGTAAGGATGCGCCCGCGCCGGTTCTCGTGGCTTCCGCTGCGGTGAAGAAGAACCGTGATTTGGTGGCCGACGCACTCTCGAAGGGCGCCAATGTCGTGTTTGGCGAACCCGAGGCCAGGGAGTCTTGCCCCAACGGCCTGCGTCCTACCATTGTGGGGGGTGTCACCAAGGAGATGGATCTCTACGCGACGGAATCGTTCGGACCGACAGTATCTCTTTTCGTTGTTGATAGCGAAGAGGATGCCATCGAGTTGGCAAATGACACGGAATATGGCCTGAACTCTGCGGTCTTCACCAGCAATCTGTTCCGCGGCTTAAGAGTGGCCAAGCGGATCGAGTCAGGGTACGTCTCTTTCCGCCTTTCCGCGTTTTTCGAGTATCTAAATCGAGACTAATCAGCTAATCATTTTTCTCTAGATCTGTTCATATTAACTCCATGACCATCCACGACGAGCCTACCTTACCTCATGGTGGCTGGAAGAACAGCGGATTCGGCCGGTTCGGTGGCACCGCCGGTTATGATGAATGGTTACAAATGAAGACGATTACCTGGCGAGAGTGAAAGGTTGCTGCCTCTGATAGACGGTGTCTGGAGTGACTGGCTCACTTGACCTTGCACCAGGTTCCATGATACAGACAATATAATCAATGTCAGCATGTTTTTGTTGTACAGACGACTCCTTAGGAAGCGAATGACGAGACAGCTTACAGTAGTTCACATGTGGATCGTCGTGGGACTTCCGTGTGGTGGACTCATTTGCAAACGGAGCAGTTCAAGCCGATCTATTCCCGAATCCCATGCCTAAGGTCTTTAACTCTTGGCCCTTGTTCGTCTGGTCCACTAAGCTCTAGACGAACGAACGGCTACGGTTGTCTGGTTGTCCGGGGCCGAGGGAGCTGGAAGCGAAGAGTGAACTGTTCTTGACGGCGCTGTGTTAGGCAATATTCCTACTAAATGCTGGCTGATGTTCGATTTCAACACTCACCCGTGTCTAGATGTCCATGGTCCACTTCGTCTTCTTTTCATGATTTGGTTGCCTGGGGCGTAGATAGAGCCAGATAGTATTAAGTTGCCTATTCCTTGTAAGTTGTGGGCCCAACTGTAAATGGAGCAGTGCTGCAGGTCCCGTTCGGTCAGACATACCTACCTAGGTATTTTGTGTGGTGCTAGCTGCCGCTGTTAGGCTGTGAGACTGAGACAGGGCGCTTTTTCTGCTTCAGAGCTTCAGAAACCGAGAGTCCCGAGACGGCATCATAGCGGAATCAATCAATCCACACAAGAATGATCTGCAGCACACAGCATCTCGGGCTGCGAAAAGGGAGCCCAGATCCGCTAGTCCATGGAAGAGTAATAGTATGAAAAGCTGTAAGAGAGAGATGAAACGGCAGCGTGTTACTGGGAAGGCTTGTTGCTTAAGTTGTGGCAGGTGACTATGATTATTCCGGTCTCATTGTGGACAGGAATCAATCTTTCAGTGGAGCTTGAAGAAGCACCTTAGTTAGTCACCACTACTTCTGCCGGAATCAACTGTTCTCGTCAGAAATTTGGGCCTTACAGCCACATATTATTGTCTTTGTTATTTGAAAATTGAGATTTCATGTCAGAGTCAGTGACTACTATCTATTAGTCTTCTTATCTTGAATTGGGGGTCTTTCGAGTTGCAGTGCGTGGAGGCCCAGATGTGTACGTCTGTGCGACCAACGAGGAACAGATTCACAGACCGTTGACAATTACTCCCGGTGTAAGCGAGGACCGGGGGCTTTGCAGAGGCACGCAGCGTGACACAGACGAAATGCAGCGCAGTCCTTGCCATATGGCAATGTTGGTCTGTGATACGGTGGTGGCTACTACTCAGAATGACCGTCGTCGGTCTTCTTCGAAGTCTTCTCGGCTTCTTGATCCCTTTTGGCCTGATGGATGGAGTTTTGGCTGCTAATAATAAGCACCGGTCTCACAATAATAATATAATACGGTAGGTCTCCTATCACCAGCGGAGAACTTCCGATATTCTACAGTGCGAGCCAATCATATATTATCTGATGGACATGTCTCAGACTGTCACTCTCATTCCTTCGTTCCTGATGAGACAGTTCTCCCAGAATTGGCCTTGAGATCCGAAGCGTGCGCCACCCACCCGGCTTACTTAGAAGTTAGCGCTGAGGAACAGGGGTTGACGACCGGACGGATCGCTTTGCATCTCTCTCGGCAGAACGTGGGAACAATCCCATTTTGGTGTGATCGTCTCGCCGATCATTCTTCGCCATCGCTCGCGTTGCAACGGTTGCTTGGATGCTTGGATGCTGATGAAGAATAATAATCAATCTTCAGCTTCGCTCATCTTATCTCAGTCCCTGCTCCAGGCGATTGTTCGAGGGTCTGATTATCGCCGAATAATGTACCGTGGTACCTCTCTAGACCTCGACTGGGCTTCCCATATTTAAATAACGGGGTTTGAGTGTCTCGCCAATCACAGACGCGCGACAGGTCAAGGTTTTCAGGAACAGGAAAGTCTCGGGGTTCCAATAATAATAATAATAATATTTGATGATGATGCGCCCGAGAAATCTTCTCCTGAGTATTTATCTAGGTACTCTTTGTTATGTTGTTTTGAAGTATGCTGGTCACCAGCGACAACTGCAATAGTAGGTAACAGTGACCCTTGCATCCAATTCGTCTGTCTATATCTTTTCATCCAAGGGCTGTTTTATGTCAGAAGTTCACTCCTGTCCAGTATATCATGGAGGTTGTAATTTCGTCCTGCTGATACTTAGGCCGAATCTCCACCAGCAGTCCCCAACCTAAGGTTCGTCTCGCAACTACTCCAACCTAACAACAAACTAAAAATCGTCATTTATTATTATGATTGCTCCGGTCGGTTACTGTAGTCCAGTCGTAGGCAACTTCGTCTCACATTCTCCTCCTCCTCCTCCTCCTCCTCCTCCTCCTCCTCGGGTCCTCTCCCCTTGACTGCCACATTCCGAGCCACAGGCAGCATCCCAGTTCCGGGTGAATTCCACCATCATCCCGAGTTGTAGTTACATTTATTCAGCTGTTTCTCCGGAGACTGGCCCCATGATCAATCAAACAACAATTCGTAATTTTCGCCTGGCCCACTACTACTACACTACTACACTACTACAAAGTACATGAGCCGCAGCATAAGGAGCCGGCCCCGGTGTCCAGGACTCAGAAAGGTGGGCAATACATAATAATACTACAGTGGATTAACACTCGCCTTAGCACTCCGTAGCGTCCTCCTAGACATCGTGCCTAAATAATAATAATTCCTTGGAGTCGATAATTATATATGAGCCCTTTTCCCCTTCTCTGCCCCCCTTCTCTTCTTCTTCTTTTTCTTCTCTCATCTCACTACTTCCCAACGTTAAGTCTTTCTCCTCCATTCCAACTAGGTTGTGACATCCACACCTACCAGTCACTCTTTTAGACGTCCAAAGCCTTCCTGTCCTTCTTTTTGAAGCTGACCAGTCATTCTTTATTATCATCACGATATCCTTACGATAAACAAAAACTACCCACCCACAATTCACAATGCGTTTCTTCCAAACCGGTCTTATCTCCGCCCTGGTGGCTGTGGCTTCTGCCTACACCACTCCCGACTACTCTGTTGCCCCCAGCGGCAACGCCATCCTCACCCCTGGCCTTGACGAGCAGGTCCCCGCCGGCCAGCCCTACAAGATCACCTGGGATCCCACCACCGAGGGCCTCGTCTCCCTAGTCCTCCTCCGCGGCCCCAGCACCAACGTCCAGCCCATCGACACCATCGCCGAGAGCATCCCCAACAGCGGCTCCTACGTCTGGACCCCCAGCACCAAGCTCGAGCCCGACGTCACCCACTACGCTCTCCTCCTCGTGGTCGAGTCCGGCCCCAACAAGGGCGCATACCAGTGGTCCACCCAGTGGGGTATCAAGAACCCTCAATACACTGAGGACTCTTTCACCACCACCGCCGTCTCCGTCCCGACTTCTCAGCCCACCGCTACCCCCACCGGTACTCCCACCGCCATTCCTCCCCGCGGCGCCGTCACCAAGACCAGCACCGTCACCACCACCGTCTGCCCCGAGGCTGAGGTTTCCCAGACCTGCGGCTCTCCTGTCATCGTTCCCCCTACTGTCCCTACTGGTACCTTCACCACCAGCACCAGCATCATCCCCTCTGCTCCTTCTTCTTCTTCCTCTTCCTCTGCTGCTTGGACTCCCACTTTCACCCCGGCTCCTCCCCAGTTCACTGGTGCTGCGGGCCGTAACGCCGTCAGCCTCGGTGCTGTCGCTGCTGGCGTTGCCGCCGTCCTTGCTTTTTAAGGTCCTGAGGGTTGCTGAATAAGGGATATTACAATGACCATGATGTTCTGTGACGTGTGATTTTGCGCGCCATACCCGACCTTTTTACCACTTTCTTTCCTTCTTGATATCTCTGGATTCTTCTTGTTCGTGTATCTAATTGATGGATCTCGGATTAGCTGGACAATGTTTTTTTGACTTGCTGTTTCTATACACCTTGTTTCTTCCGTAGGTTTACAGTCTATTAATAGTTAGTGTGTTATATACTACTTAGGTACCTATTTTATTAGTCCTCGCCTGGATTCACACCTGTCCAGCATAAAACGAAACTTATGTTTGTTCCCTTCCGGCTCTTCAGGCACATGGTGGTCGCACCTGTGCAACAGTTTTGCGGACCAAACATGATGGAATACCTACCCTGCTGTCAATATGTATATACATATATATATATATGTGTATATATAAATTCTATCTAGAAACCATGTCATGAACCCGACTTATCACCAAAAACAAACCGCTTCCAATTTTCCGCGAGCTGCTGAACCCCATGCCGCAGGCCCCAACCCCGTATCTCACAGATCTGCCTGACAACCTCCTCCAACCGGTCATCCATCTCCTGCCCAGCAATATGTAAATCACTCTCAACCAGCACCCGATCGTCTGGTAGGGCCTTGATAACCGCAACGGCTTTATCAGAGTGGTGCCCGAAATTAATGACGCTGGAGAACGAGAAATAGACAGTTGACGGGTTAGACGGGTGCAGGAACTGCCGTAATGTATCCACAGGCCCGGAGTATGAATGCATGCATATCCGCGGCGGGAACGGGAGAGGGTCATGGTCCCGCTCTATCCCTGTCCCTGATGGTTTGGGGCCATGGGAATTATTACTGTTGATATTATTCTGGCCCTCCTTGTCGTCCTCCTCCGCGTCGCTAGCTGCATGCGCATCTACATGGCTATGCCGACGCTTCCGTTCACGGCGCGAGGCGACTTTCAGCTCGTGGCCTGACCAGAGGCGCTTGAGAAGATCGACTACCGCGCCGTGGGCTTGGACGCTGTGTACGGAGACGGGTCGCTGAAGTTCCCCGGCAAGACGCAATTGGGCTTCCAGGATGGCTTTCTGGTGTTCTGGTCGGACCTGGTGCGGGGAGAGTCGTCGGCCCTCGCGTGAGCCAGGTGTCATCTGGCCGTCGCGAGTCTCGATCTCTTGCGCAGTCCAGGGCTGGGGCAGTCTAAAGGCGCGATCCAGTCCGATCTCGCCGACAAGAGCGTCGGGAAACGCCGTTAGATTTGAGCGCATCTCTGAGAGGAGCTGCGAAAGCGGCTTCGGGTCGGGGAGAGAGGAAATGAACTCCTCGTCTGGAGATGGCTTGAGGACTCTGCTATAGTGGGTCTTCTTAATATCGCTACCCGAGGAATGTGTCGTCTCCTCGCCTTCTGCCTTGGACGCAATGTCGTCGATCAATTGGTACGAGAACCACGGGTGCCAGCCGAAACATGGCAGGACACGGCTTAGTGACGGTCGCTCAGCGTCAGATTGGGCTCTGGAGAATCTGTTTGCAGTCTGAAAAACCAGTTGCTGGTCTTCGCCTCGTGTGGACATGACCGTAAGTGTCGTAGCTTTCATCCGGGGGATGTCATCGAGGGATGACATGGTGTCGGTGGGGTGGCAGTGGGCATCGTAGACCCCGATATCCCATGGAAATTCCGGTTCATCCTGGGGACGATCCTGGACCATGGTGGATTGGATAGGAATCAGCTTGATTATCTATCTAAGCTCACTGGCCCGGAAGAAATTAAAGTTGATCGCATGAGCGTGGAAGACTTGATGTCTGACGTAATGGCGACCATGATTCCGCCGTGGATGCCTGAGGCAGCTAACTATCACATGCGTCTCCGCATCTCAACGGTTCCATTAGGTACAAAGCTTATCATCCATGGTGGTGACATCGATAGTAGGTTGTAGAGACCTTTTTTTCTAATATCCCCTATGTAGATAGATATCTATGGCTTATTATTCTCCAGCTAGAGGTGCTGGATCAAACCTGCTTCTACTACAGAGCTTCTCTGCGCAACTACCACACAACCGTACTACTACTGCTGCTGCTATCTACTTATATATCCATCCACCTGTCAATCCTCGCCCATTATGACCACAACGACGCTGGTCACTCTCCCGCTCCTAACTTTCGTCTCCATCCCTCTCGCCATAACTGCCTCCATTACAGTCTTTTTCTCCGCCATAGCTCTCTACCTCCAGCTCCTCTACATATCCTTCGAGCTATGCTACGCCCTCCTCACAAACCTCTTTACCATCCCCCTCTCCCCCAACTGGTCTCTCCTAAGCTTTACAGTCTCCCAACCAAGCTCCCCCGATAGACGCCGCTCATCCGACTATGGCTTCTTCCAGTCTCCCTTCTCATTCCGTCCCCAGGGACCCCTTCCTCCTCCTCCTGCTCCTCCAAGTCTAGGCCCTCGCACGGGCAGCTCAAACCCACTAGACATGCAAGATATCAACCCATTCCAAAACCCATTCTACAGCCCCGACACCCGCAGGCCAAACCTCCAACAAGACAAACGCCGCTCCAGCTCCTCCACCTCGGGCTTCCTAGCCCTCGTCAGCGGCCAAGAAGACCGCGACTTCGAAGGCCTAGGCGGCTGGCGATGTCCACCCTCCACGACGAAATCCCCCGGCCGCACCACACCCCCGCCATCATCCAACAGCGCCGACAATGAAATCAAGGACGAAATCGACGACCTCGCCTGGGTCTCTCTCAACAGCCGTCTGGAACTCCCTTCTCAACCTCTCGCAATCAGACGCAGCTCCAACCCCACCACCACCGCCACCACGACGCACATCGACGCCGGCACAGCAGAACAACTCTACCTTCCCTGGCGACGAACCAGTCAGGTCGCAGTCTCGGGGACCAAGATGAACAAAGGCAATGATAACCATCACCGCCGCTCAGCGACGACATCAATGGTCTCCGGGTTCGGCGTCCGCTCGCCAACGTCCCAGGTTCTCTCGAGACATGATCCCCCCTCGGGACAGACGCAGTCGCAATCGTATTCAAAGGGTGCGACGCGCTCGCTGTCTCATACCTCGCTGTATGAGAATTGGAATCGCTATGTGGGCTCCGTCGCGGGTGCAGGAGGCTCAGGCGGTGGCTACTTTGCGTTGCAGCCGAAGAGTGCATGGAGTAATAGTGGAGCCAGGACGACTAGTAACACGACGCCGAGTGAGGACCGGAAGCCAGCGAAGGTGCAGGTGCAGGTGGCTGCGGGTAATAATACTAATGTGGGCGCATCTGGTGGGACGCACCTGCAGCATGGTCGTCGGGCTTCAGGGAATGATAAGCGATGAAACAGAGCAGGGCGATTTTTACGAAATCGATTATTTACGAAATTAATTTTATGGACGGGCGCTTTGGCTTTAGCTTTGGGTTGGTGGGAATACGATATGGCTTGAGATATAAGGGATTATTAATGACCAACTTATTGACATATCCGCATTTCTATTCGTACCTAGTACCTATACTAGTAGTATATATCTAGATACTGGTACCTGTTGGTAACCTCCAAGCTTTAAAACAGTCGAGGCGATACTCAACAGATACGAGGAAAGGAAAAAATAACTCACTGGTATGAAACAAACACAACTCTATACATCCGATAATCCCTTGCTGCAGAAAAAGCAATGACCGCACGCTCAAACCGAGTACCTATATACATAACGTGGCACGTTAGCGCCGCGACCTCTCCTTCCGAGCGACGTCTTCCATCTCGGACAGGACGATGTCATTAAACTGCTTCCACCCGTCCAGGTAGATATGGTGTCCCGAATTCTTAATCATGACGACCTTGGCAGAGCCGTTGTCACTTTCGCGCTCCGCTGGCGTAGCGTTTTCGAGGATCCGTTGCTTCTCCTGCAGTATCTTGGCTGCTGCTGCCTGTCCGCCCTTGTAGTCCATCCAGTCATGGTCGCCGTACATGAAGACCACCGGGAGGCCGTTTTCGCGTCTGGACGGATTCTGCGCGTTCTCTGCGTCGTTGTTTGTAGAGAGGGACTGGGTAGCACTGGGGAGTAGTTGCCGACCAACGCCTTCGATGCGGCGGATTAGAGGGCTTCGGGCGAATGCCCCTGGGGCAAGGATGTATGCGAGCGCGTACTCGCCGCTGCCTCGCATGCTGAAGATCGAGTATGAGTAGTCATGTAGGGCCTTGGCTTCGTCGGCGGGCAAATGAGAGAACCGTCGAGACGTCCAACCAGAAACAAGACGGGGCCCCAAAGGTCCGGCCCATCTGACGAGACTGAAAGGGGAGATATTGGCTTCCCACAGGTAGGCGAACCATTTGGGAATTGTGCGGCGGGGAGGGCGGCCAGACGCATCCGCCGATGGACCTTTCAGAAGGATGTTATTGTCGCCCTTAGGAACAGCTCCAGGTGGAACAGCAGCAGCTTCGGCGGCAATGGCGGACTGGTCTTGTTTTCCCGGCATTTCGGCCGTCACAGCGTACGGATCCTCCGGGATGCCCACGGGCGAAGCTAGAATGAGCTTGTTGATGCGCCCCGGATATTTGAGGGCGTAGTTAACAGCTATGTATCCACCTAAGCTGTGTCCCAGGAGTGTAAAGCGCTCAATGTTGCGTTTGACACGCCATTCCTCCAGCGCATCAACGAACCAATCTTCTGCTTCCCGGATTGCATCTTCACGTCCCTTCGCTTTGATCTTGAAGGGGGGTCGGGTGCTGCGACCCATGCCTAGCAAGTCCAGGGCGTGGAGTTGCCACCCTTTGGGACGGCTCAAAGGCTCAAAATTTTTGTAGAAAAACCCTAGTCCTGCGCCGTATCCGTGGAGCATAACCAAGTGTTGGTCTGCCGCCTCTCCGACTCTCTCCACGGAGAATTCATTGAGAGCCCGGTTCTTGCCACTCAGCTGCACCATGCTGGAGAGCCAGCGTCGGGGCCCGTATGGATCATCAGACGAGTTGGCCGATACTTCACCCTGCTGGCTCTGGTCAGCTGTCTGTAAGCTGCCTGATCCGCTGCTGGAGCCATCGGCTGTTTTTCCGGTTTGTAAATGCGTCGGAGGTTGGTGCTGTAGGTATGGAAGGTAGGAAAGGACCTTGTGTTCGGCGGCCGCAGCTGGTATCGATGACCACTACACCCAAATGTTAGCAAATCGATGCTTCTCCGCATCTTCCCGTCCAGTTTCAGAACGTACCCACTGGCTGAATCCCTCTCTATAACCTAGCGGGAACCACGACATTGGTGACGGAGTCGCACTGGCTCCGCGGGCGGCGTGAGGGACGTTGTCGGCCGCGGGACTTTGTTGGTTGTGTTCTTGAAACTCGCCTCGTGACGAGTCTAGCGAGTCCGAGGCCATTGACGAGGTCGGACGGCGGGAATGAGTGATGATATTCGGCGAAACTAAGGCCCAGGGCCGGGGTAGCTGAGAGGAGAACAAAGGAAGTCTAGTGGGGAACAGTTTGAGGTGCGGCGGAGAGAGTAACAGAAGAGTGATACTCTCCCTCTGCTACTCTCGCGCATAAGTCGGTAATCCAGCCTAGGCAGCGGAGGCGACGTCAACGGAGAAAAGTAATGGAGATGACGACCAAAGACCGGTTATCCCCGACCCAATGGAAAGACGCGACGTCAGACCAGGTTCTTAGGTTGGGAATGGAATAATGGTAAAATGGAAGCTCGGGAGGCTTTGAACAATAAAGGACGAGAAATGAGCGGTATAATAAGATAGAGAGAGATGAGATGAGATGAGATGAGATGAGATGGAAGTGGTGGAGGTTTGCCACTTTGGAGGTCAACAACCTTGACTTCGTTAAGTTTACGTACAGTCGATCCTCAAGTCAGGTACATCAATCGCTCACCAAAGAAAGGTTCTTCTTCCCCTTTCCTCACCGTCGCACCACTCACCCTACTACCTTACTATTACCCCCTTCCTCGTTCCCTGCGATGAGTTAGTGCCGCAATTGTCGCAGCGGCCATGCTCTTTCTATTCCTTGGTTTCTTCTGCTCGCCGTCTATACAGAGTCTCGTCGCATAGACGTGCCTCTCCGCGTTCCGCCTGATCCGGCGCTCCAGCCTCAATCGTTAACTCTACCTTCGCCGTCATGGCTACCCAAAGCTTGGATCAACTGGTCAAAGGCTCTCCCCCTCCCAGTAATCGTTTGCGTTCGGTGTCAACTTCCTCGACAGATCCAGTGACTTCTACTCAAAACTCCTATCCCTCCGCCTCCTCGGATACACCTCCGTCTCCTTCGTCCACCACCGATCCCCTCTCGACTTTGCCTTCGTCCCCGCCTCAGATATATTTGAATCTTCTTATTCTAGAAAGCTCCCTTCGAGCCCAGTACTTAGCGTTACGGGAACGTCGGAGACAGAATACTTTTTTCCTGCTCCTGCTCGCCGCATGGATCGCATACTTTGCCTACGCGCTTTTCCTGCGCCCGCGTGAAGATGGACGCGGGGTGGGAGGATCGGTATACTGGGTCGTGGAGATGTGGGAACGGGTTGCGCTTCTAGGGGGTGTGGTAACAGCACTCCTGGTATGGGGCACAGGGCAGTGGGAGCGTGGAATCCGCTGGCCCCGACGCTGGCTCGCCGTTGCGAACCGCGGCTTGCGAACCATGAATACCAAAATTGTCGTGATACGGGGCCCTTGGTGGCAGGAACTGCTTTCCTACCTATCCTTCCTCTTCCCATTCTCTACTCCTTTTTCTTCCTCTGCAGTAGGGGATTTTCATTACCTTGACCGGCCTGTATCAGAGAAGCGCGGCGGCCGTGCTTCCCAACAGTATTACTATAACGTGGACCCAGAATCTGGCCTTGTGGAGGAAGACCTCAGTCCGGGAGGTGACCATATTCGGCTCCTGCTACTGCCAAAACTATTCTCGCCCGAGTTCCGTGGGAACTGGGATGACTACCGTATCGAATTCTGGGAGAAGGAAAACGAACGACGTGCTCAACTTCGTGAGAAATTGCGCCAGCGGGAACGGCAGCTGGCCCAACAGGACGGCTCTTGGTTCTGGTGGATAGGATTCGGCCGGAAGGCATCGCAGCGTCGTCGACTCGCTGCAGCAACCGTCCATAAATCGCTCGAAGGCGATAAAGGCCATCGGCACCATCACACCCATCCCAGTATCTCCAAGCTGGCTCACGAGTCCAAGTCCCCCCTTCGGCGTTCGACGCGCTCTGACTCGCATTCTCGCACTCCGTCCCGCAGCACAACCCCAATAGACACGGATGAACGGGCCTCGTCCACATCATCTCCAACCCGTCCGCGCAGAAGAAGCAACGCATCTAGTTCCCCATCTCCGGGTTCGGAACATGGCCGAAAGAAATCGAAGACACTCAATCGCGGACTATCTCCTCTGACACAGGCGCAAATCCGGGAAGGGATACACACTTCGTCATTTTCGTCGGATGACTCGGCCTCGGTCACAGGGCTGTCATTAGAGAAGGAGAAGAAAGATGACAGTGTATAGAAACTTGGTTTTCCCTTCGTGTTTCCTGTTCTTTAATCTTAATACCCGCCATACCTACTACCTAATCAATTTCGGCTTCCCAACCTATATCAAATCCCATTGCACTAAGTGAATCTTGGAGCCTCTTCTGCTAAACAGCACGATAACCTCGGAAAAACTCCGTAGATGGAGACGTAAGACCGGTCAGCGGTAATTTATAGGGTGGTGCATAAAACTGTGGCAGAATCTTGAATAATCCAAGTCATGACCGATACTGAAACCTAAAGCTAGGCAGCACAGATTTCCATTAAAAATATGTCCATCCATCGTCATGTAATCCCCACCAAAACGCCGGGTTATCAGACTATCAGAAGAACAAAAAATATGAGGCTGAAACGCGCATTACCATCCATCATCTAGCCCTCCAGAGATGGACATCTATTCTTCGTTAAGCTGTATAATCTAAATTCTGTAGACGGTTTCATCATCTTCAAGGTACCTGTAGGAGATAAAACGTTAGCTTGAAGCCCGAGCAGCACAGGAGACATGGATCACTGTCTTACATCAATTCATTTCTCTCGTTCATAGCCTTCAGGGCCTGGATGGCCTCCGGTCGTTGGAAGACATGTGCCTCGCCTAGAGACCGGTTCGTGCGTACAGCGGTGTTGACAGCGCCGATGAGTTCTTCGACATCGGCCGTGTCCCCAGAGGTAAATAGCTTGGTGCCCATCAATGGACCCAGCGTTTGTCGGAAGACGGCCAGACGAGCAGGCGAGATTGTCTGGGATGAGGCTGATGCGCCAGACGCGCCTTGTGACTGTGAGGTGTCGGTCTGGGACTGGACCAGCTGCGAGGCAGGCCGAGAGGAAGCGACGGACATCTGAGACTGGCTCGACTGTATCCGCTGCCCGCGGGGGCTTGCGGTGTACAGTCCGTCCCCTTCGACGGATACTTCGTCACCTTCTGCGTCCATTTCTATGTCGTCATTTGCCGAAGACCGGGCAGCGGATACGCGGGTGCGGAGACTTCTCCGCGTAGACCGGGGGGTCGCGGAGGAAGTATTGGCATGGGTATTATCATCGTTGTCATCCGAGTCGTCTTCACTTGTTTCGGAGTCTTCGTCGAAAGTCGTGACCTTCCTTCTCTTGCGGCGTTCATCGTCAAGGACTTCTTTGAACATGGCAAATCGAAGGATGGACTCTGCCACCTTTGCATCCTTCTCCTCCACTCGGCTTGACAGGCGCGACTTCGCGTGAGCAGTTGACAGACGAATCAGGGTCTCCAAGGTACGAGCTGTAATGGGCGACGTCCGCCGCTGGTTGGCGGACAGATCATCGTTTCTTAGTGCCGAGTATGTTCCGACAATGTGATCAGCAGCCCCCTTTGTCAGTACAGGCTTAATTCGTGATTTCGCATATTGGATGTACTTCTTGATAAAGGGAATGCTCAAGATTTCAACGTCCTTCTTCCGCCCTCTAGTCGCATTGGCGAAGCCGGCATGAAGCATGGAATTGAACTTCTCATAGACTTCGGTGGGCTGGTTGGCGTCCTCGTTGTCGTCGATACCTACGCCTAAGGTTTGGGTGAGCTGCTCTCGCACGGGGGCGCCTTCCTCCGTGCCGGGCTGGCGATAGCGGTGCATGCGCAGGACGTGCTCAGAAACCATTCTGTCTTTAGAGTCCTCGATGTCATCCGTAACGACGAACAGCAAATCGAAACGCGATAGAAGAGAGTCGGGCAAGGCAATGTTCTTATGAGGGTCCTTGTGAGGGTCATATTGGCCATAGATCGGGTTGGCAGCGGCCAGGACACTGCATCGAGCGTTCAAACTGGTGTGTATGCCTGCTTTGGCAATGGTGACCGTTTGCTGCTCCATGACTTCGTGGATGGCAACACGATCCACATCACTCATCTTATCGAATTCGTCAATACAAACCACACCCCTGTCACCCAAAACCATTGCACCGGCTTCAAGTCTCCGTTCGCCTGTTTCTTTGTCTGAGGTGACAGCGGCAGTGAGACCAACACCGGACGATCCTCGACCAGTGGTGGCGATCGCCAGCGGAGCAGTATTCAAGACGAAGCGGAGCATCTGCGATTTCGCGGTTGAAGGATCACCGACCAAGAGGATGTTGATGTCACCACGCAAATGAGTACCATTGTCAAGGTTTTTCTCCATACCTCCCAGAAGCATCAGCAAGATGGCCTTCTTGATGTAGTCATGACCATGAATACTGGGGGCGAGGGAATTAGATAACAGTTCGAAGACGTGCTTCTTCTTGGAAATCTTATTGATGTTTCGAATATCAGTGTCGGTAATGGTCGCCTGTGCGATTCCTCCGCCGGACTTCGACGACAGCTGTATGATATTGTTCGCCATGACGAGTGTGCGGAAAGTGGAAGACCCGGAATTCGCGTTTCGGTTTCCTAAAGAACGATAGATTCCCACCAATTGGATTCTATCCCCGGGTTTCGCTCGATCGACCAGATCATCGTCTACGATGACGTCCACGCTCCGGGGCAGTTGGCCGGCAGGGGCACGTTCGGGCATTTCTTGAATCGAGATTGTCTGGTGATCCATATATGTAGAATAACCGTACTCAGTGATAAGCTAGTTGAAATTATGCCGTTAGCCGCGAGTATAAGGCTGTTTTGAAACAGACATACCGGATTCTTATCTTCATCCTCTTGCGGGTAAACATTTAAACTTGTTGCGCCACTGGCTGTCATGGTCTGGTCCCTGTATCTCCTTGCATGAAACCTATCTTTGTTCTCATTGTAGTGTACACTTTGTATCACTTTTGGTCGGACCAAGGAGCATTTCGTGACGATGCCTTCAAGGGAGACCATCCGATTCAAGTGCGGAGACCCTAGAGTCCTAGGGTTACATGAGAATTCGCCGAAGGCCCCGACGTAAGCACAATAATAGTTCTGAGTCTGTTAGATGGTCCTCATACACGTATTAGGTATAAAAGCATACCACATCATCTGCTGATTCACTCGATGGCCGGTTGGGTAGTGTTTTTATAACTTCTTTTAGAGCTCTGTCGAATGATTGTGTCCAATCAAATGGAGACGTGAGGAGGCTGCAACACTATTAGCGAGAAGACGTATAATGCATTGACATCGTAGCATACGCACCCATCCGCCATCTCACGATTGTGTGCTCGGATTTCATCGATGCTGACCTGGAGCCAAGGAATTAGGGCACGCTGAGTCTGTCATGGATGTGATCAGGGATTGCGTACTGTCAGTCGGCGCAATTTTCGGTTTAGCATCAACACAATATCTGCTCGGTAACTGTCAAACTGGTCAGGATCTCGGTGCCGGTGCTTGACGGGTGAGGATTCAAGTAGGTATCAACAGACCTGCGCGCTCGTTCATCGCCTTGTGAGGAGTCGTTAGTAAATACCAAATAGCGCAGCCTAGACCAGTTGCTGCTTACTAGGATCGAGGAACTCAACGGCGGCCCGCACCCTATCCTGGGCGGCCTCATCACGGAGTTGTGCTCCGTCCATTGTGTAGGTTTATTTTGGTGTCGAGAAGGTCGAAAGGAGTAACAAGAGCGGGAACCGAAGAGGGCCCGCTGGGTAGGTATGAGTTGCCGGTAAGATTTGAAATTGCGGAGTTATTCCTCCGAAGGATAAGAGTTAGGAGGTAGATTGAAGGCCGCTACCTCAGAGGGGCTATGTCTGCTGCGAAGGGCGATGCTGAAGATGAATTTCTCCGCCGATCGCGTGGTCCAAATTAGGCATAATTAAGCCGCGTCTGGGTCTCAGGAACGCGTTCTATGACTAAGCAGAATGCGGTTTTGCCGCAGCCAATTCCTATCCAAATTATGCACCCGCTTAGTCACTATGTACATACGGAAGAAAGTCTACCGCCTCGGGCAAAACACAGCTTAGGGTACGGCTAGACCCGAACAGGCTAAGCGAAGCGCCCACAACCAACCGAGACGCCAGGACTCCATTGTGTGCGTGTGAAATTTCGAGGTTCGACCTGACCGACTCCCCAACGACGACGACAACCGACGACCCATCCTCTCACCTCGCCCTTCAACTCCCCGTACACCTTCATTTTCCGAGGTCAAAAGTCGCCAATATGGGTGGTGTCACCGTTCGCGATGTGGACGTAAGTTGTCCTGTCACCCATCCTTTTTTTGCACCTACCTTTTCGCGGAAGCAATGGCAGAAAGAGGGGGCGCAGTCGATTACCGGTCGAGGAGATAGATGGAGGAAATATCAGGTTGATGGCAGCAATGGCGAGACGAGGACTTGCGCGAAAGGCTCGGCGATACCTTTTAAATCGAATATATCGAGTTCTTGAGAAAAAAAAAAAAAAGACTGCGATACGATCGGCAACTACGACTGCAAGTTACACATAGTGTTGGATGACGAAGACGAAATAAAAGAACCGAGCGCGGATCAGCCATTTTCCATTTGCCATTTGCTGTGAAGGAAGAATGGAGGGGATATTGGGCTCACTCAGCGAGTGTCACGAATGTGTGCTAACATGGTTCCCTTTCATATAGGCGCAAAAGTTCATTGTTGCCTACGCCGCTTTCTTGAAGCGTCAGGGCAAGCTCCCCATTCCTGGTTCGTCACCTTGCTCGGATATCTTGATCAGAATTGGGACAGTGGTTGCTAATGGCTGCATAGGTTGGGTTGACACCGTCAAGACCTCCGCCTCCAACGAACTCCCTCCCCAGGACGCTGACTGGTACTACGTCCGCGCTGCCGCCGTTGCCCGTCACATCTACCTCCGCAAGACCGTCGGTGTCGGCCGCCTCCGCAAGGTTCACGGCTCTACCAAGAACCGCGGCTCCAAGCCCTGCCACCACGTCGACGCCTCCGGTGCCGTTGACCGCAAGGTTCTCCAGTCCCTCGAGAAGATCGGTGTCCTTGAGCAGGATGAGGATAAGGGTGGCCGTCGCATTACCCAGTCCGGCCAGCGTGATCTTGACCGTATCGCCAAGACTACCGTTGACGAGGAGGAGGATGACGAGTAAATTAGTGTCGGATTCTAAACTAATGAAAAAGTCCTGACGTTTTACCTGTTTTTCCTCTCCCCACCTTTTCTCTCTTCTCTCTCACCTTATCGCTCCTACATTTGATATCCGCGGATACAACTTCGACTTGAGGAGAATCAGGTGAAACGAGGGCTAGCTCTGGCAACAACAAGGACGGGCGAACGGAGCGGATTTGATGTTACGGATCTGAGAGGAATGAACTGAGTTTCTACATTTCTTGTGTTTCATATTCCCATGTTCAATTCAAGGGCATAAAACACCCTGATGTGATGTCACCCGCGTACCGTCCTGCCTTTGGTTTTGAATAGATCACGCGTAACGATGTTCATGCTTGATTTCAGTAGTCTGTTGACCATACCTAGTACTAATCCCCCCTTTTTTCCCCACGAATTACCCCTCGTGTAAACCATACGGTATTTTGATGTACATTCCGGATGTAGAATTTCCCGTGTTATCAAGAATTTTGCCAAGCTACACAAGAAACCTTGCCTCCGGTGACTCCTATATATATAGCGTACATACTGAGAATGAACCCGCAGCTTAAGGTCTGACCAGGATGATCAACCTTCATCGATCCTATTGCATTCAGGCCTTGATATTGTATAGAGGCAAATGATACATTCCCTAGGAAATCTGATCCTTACTCATGCACCAAGAACGGAACCCATGTATGTAAGTATAGGTTTCTTTCCTCAGCCCTACGGGTTGAAAACAACCCTCAACTTATCCATAACCTATTCCAGGATAACCCCAGAGAAACAGTAGATGCAATTCTCCTCTGACATCAGATCAAATCGCCCACTGTGCCCCCGACCCTAACCCTACGTTACCCGCCGTAGCAAGGTAAATTGCAAGAACCCCGCATCCGATACATCGGATAGTGAGAGCCCCATTATCGGCCCGACAACTCAGCAGCACTGGTATAATACCTGTGGACTGCTATTCTATAAGATATTTTCCGGCAGACATCACAACATCCCAACTCAACTCCATCCGTCCAAATCTCGTCTTCCTTCCAATACTCACAAACAAAAAGGGCCATTTAACACAATAATCAAGACAATAACAACCCACCACCTCAGCAAGCAACAAACGTGGAAGCCATGTCCTACAAAATCTCCACCTCCGCATCCCTCTCCCCCACCACCAGCACCGCCCTGGTCTCATTCATGGAATCCTTCTACGCCATCAGCGACACCGAGTCCCAACACGACGCCTACGTGGACTCCTTCACCCCCGACGCAACGCTGATAATGGGTCCCAAGACCGCCCACGGCGCAGACGAGATCCGCGCCCTGCGCCATGGCCTGTGGACGCACGTCGCCAGCCGGAAACACTTCCCTGAGCGGATCTATTTCGGCGGTGACAATGAGCTCATGCTCTATGGCTCTGTGCGGTATGTGCTTAGGAGGGATCCTGGGAATGAGGTAGAGGTGCCGTGGGCCGGGAGGGTGGTTTTCGATGTTAAGGAGGGTGGCGAGGGAGGGGTGAAGATGAGGTTTTATCAGGTTTATCTTGTGAGTTTCCACTTATTGTTTTCTTGTTTGTGTGGGTTTATGGCTAATTGAGTGTTTATCTAGGATCCTTCGGCGCAGTCGGGGAAGAAATAGGTGGTTTGTTGATGGGTTTTTTGCTTAATCGGACGGGGGTTTAGGTACGATGGAACCTGAGGTGGTGCGGGGATCTCTTAGGTTGAGGTCGGATGTGAGATTGATAAGATCGGATGCGCCCGTTTGGGCCTTATCCGCCTGAGGTGTCGAACTAGCTGAATGCTTTGCGGGGAATTGAAGATTTATACGGGATTCTGCTCTGATCTTTTTTGCATCTACTTTTCTTGCTAGCTGAGACTAGGTATATTGAGTGTCGATTACGCAAATGAAGCTTATAACATCTCAGGGTTCCTAGTTCGCTGAAGGTATATATATACGGGGTATATCGATACGGGCTGTCGGTTTATGAAGGAACAGGGAAATCTTAGCCAACCGACGTAGCACTCAATCAGTATGCTCGGCAAAGATGGACTGCATGTCTATCTCCGGTAGATAGATCCGCGCCGTAGATCAGGTTTGATATGAAACTGGTAAGAGCTGGTTTGCCTCACGATCCCGTCACAGAAGCATGTGCAGAAGGCGCCCCGCAGTTGGAGTGGTCAAAGCCTCAGCGATGCCTTGTCTCACTCTCGGCCTTAACCCCTGCGGCCCTTCGTGAGACTTCACTGACAAGAAAGCAGTGCCCTAAACCAGGTAGCTGATGTCGATTGGTTAATCGGCCATGGCATGCAGACAAGCCGGGTAATCACCGTCCCAAAACCTCGGGGTAAATTTACGGGGCGTACCGCGGGCTTGACAAATAAAGCCGTCGACTCTCGACTCTCGAAAGGGACGCAGGAGGAGTCATGGGAGGCCTGTCAGCCCGTGTGCCCCGCCCCCACGCTGTGGCTCAAGTATTTGGTCGAGTCGCGATATCAAACACTACTGCCTCCCTGGTTTTACCCTCGGGAGAGTGATCTGTTTTGCGCCCCCAGCCTTCTATGAATTTCTGAGAGGCTTCGGCGCGAGCAGGGATAAAGAAGAGGAAGTCGACCAATGGAAATAACAGCCTATCGAATGGGTACCTGTTATGTCTGCTTACGGGAAGAAAGCCTGGACTGCCGATAACCCGGATATTACCCCTCCTTAAGATGCCACCCAGGTCCGTTCTTGGCGAATCCGTGCAGATAGAAGCAGATGTACTGCAGTAGTGGCACCAGGTACCTATTGATATAACCTAGGCACTGTAAGCATAAGAGCGCGCAGATCCGAGCGAGGGGAATCAGCAAGCATGATTGGCATTGTCACTTACCGGTGTCTGAATCCATCCATGTCTATCCAGACTGGAGGAATAATAATATAGTCAGAATCGGCTTAACACAATTTTTGAACACTCCCACGTCAGGAATAATTCGACCTGGGGGTGGATTTAAAATCCGCATGCTTTTGAGCTGGAGGGCAACGAGGGGACGAACGGAAGAATTATTGGGTCGAGACACTTCCCCACGTGCGGGCGTTCGGCGAGGTTATCGCACACCAACTCCAGGGAGAGTCAAGAGCACGGGCTCAAAAAGCAACTCTGATATGTTCCTCATTTACCTGCAGAATGGAACCAAGTGGAACACTCTTTACAGAGGACATCATCGTAGGACTTAATCGGTTGTACTCTGCGCTGGTGGTGACGAAGACGGCCTTGAGGGTGGTCTACTTACGACATAATCGGTCCAGTAGTGTAGGTAGCAGGTACAGTCTAGACTAACTAGATGCCAATGGTCATACTAAGTCGTATAGTACTTACGGTGTGCGCACTCTCCAGTCTCCAGCTCGCTCCCTGGCTGGTGTCATCAGGATCCACCGATGCAGCTATCATGGATGCAGCTTCTCCGACTCCTCCCGGATTGCTTTAGCGGTCATGAGAAGCGGTGACCAATCGACCAGGCCATGCTCTTGAGGAGGGGAGAAATTATCCAACCTTAGGTACCCAATACCAATACGCAGGTATGTAGACGGGGACTCGACAAGAGCCAGATAAGCCGTCTAAAAATAATCCCTCAGCCTGGGATTGATGAAATAATAATATTATTATGGCCAACTCGCCCAGCTGACGGGGCCGGCATCCCAATGATCTCGACGATTATTGAGCACTACTTCGACTAGTAGTACACCAACCTTAAGGTACACCTGAACTCCCACCATTCAACGACTACTGAGGTACGCCCCTTCCCTCTTCGCTTCCTCTTCCACGCTTCCCCTCCTTCCCTCCTCTCTCTCTCTCTCTCTCTCTCTCCCTCTTTGCTTCCTTCCAAGGCTCTTATCAAACAACTCTGTCCCATAAAGATCGTTGTTAATCCTCCGAAGTCATCATCACTCGAGTCTCCGCCGCCGTCGCGTCCTTATCTCTCCCACCTCCCCCTAGCGCGTCGCATCATCGCATCGCAGTCTGCCCTAAAGGTACTTAAGACCGACTGCACAAGTCTCCGCCAACTGCTACCTCTCGCATCTCCGTGTGCTGTAAGTTTCCATGTCTGTCTCAGATTCCCTGTTTATTATTCCTCAACGCTGGTTTCTCTGTCGCCCATCCACCTGAGCCAAACTTTGTCATCTTTGGTTCGGGAGCGGCCTTCTTTTGCCTATCGTTCCCTCTTATCGCCGGTTCTCGCCTCTGACTCATGTGATTCAAGTACAGCCATCGTCGCACTTAACAAGACCTAATTCTCCCTCCAACATCATGGCTACTCAACCCTCCGTTTCTAGCATCGCTATGGCCCTTGCTGGGAAGACGGCCTCTGTCGATATCCCTAGACCGCGCCCAGGCTATCCTTCTGGTGCCCAGTGTCCTCGCTCGGGAAATCCCGCCATGCTGCCAACCCCTCCGAACTCCATCTCTCCTACCCTTCCTCCTCATGGTTTTAGGCGACGCGATTCCAACTCTCGTGGATCGCCTCGTCTCGCCACATCGCATGTGGATTCCGACATCGACCTTGGCGACGCAAATCCTGAACAACACAATGCGACTGCGAACGACCTTGAAGCAACGGGGGCGATAACACCAGGCATGCTGGCGAAATATCATCTCCCCCAGATCCTGCTGCAGCACGGCCCTCTGGCGATTCGCCATGTGATGGGCTACCTGACAACGTCGGTCCCTGGTTTCTCCGGCATTCCCCCTGCGAAGGCCAGGCGACTTGTTGTAGCTGCGCTGGAAGGTCGAGGAAGCGATGGTAATCGCAGCGGCTCACAGCATGATGTTATATACGAAAAAGTTGGCTGGGGGCGCTGGGATGCGCGGCGCCGCGGGGAGCCGTCGCGGGATGCACATCAGCGTGACATGTCGCCGCCCTCCAGTCTCTCGGGGAGCTATCCGCGTGGCATGCAAATCCCCAGGCGAGACAGCTTGCACCCATATGGCTCCAGTGTGACTGAGGGATCTGCTGTCTTCTCATTCACCGAAAATGGTTTTGGTGGGCGTGAAGACATGCTGGAGCATGAAGCGGACAAAATGTCTCTGGATGGAAACGACGAATACTATTCTTCTTCCCCAGCCCCGGAGGAAGAGATCCGGGACGAGGACTGGGGCGAAGAAGATGTCACGGACGAGGAAGACTGGGCGCAGATAGGTGCCGATGCGCTGCGCGCACGGTCTTTCAATGCAGGGGGTGGCTTTGTGGGAGGCAGGAATCCGTCGCAATTGTGTGGCGGAGGGCCTGCTTCTTCATCTCTTGCAAAATCAGCACCTCGCGGGGTCCCTGTTCAGCAACCTGGCTTTCCAATAGCCGACAGCCAGGAGCGGGCAGCAGTCGAAGCCCTACTACGACTCGGATCCATGTAATAATACCCACCATCGACAGGCGTTTTTCTGGGCAGCAGGAAGTTTATACTCGCTTGTCTGCATTAACTTTTATTTTTCATCACGGCTGGACCATTTCTCGACGTACCTTTTTTTTACGATTATACGGACCATTAATTCAAAGACTGCGCCAAATCACTGAAATATGTCTTCCTCGACTGGCTCGAGACGCTGGCAGCATTGCATTGGGATTGGAATTGGGTTCTGGCGTTTGTTCATTTTCTGATCCTAGGACGAAACACATTTCATCGTTGGTGTCAATCATTGGCCCCATTGGCCCCGGACGCAGAAGAGGCACAGTGCCAGCATCTCTCATTTCGGATACTACGGGGTTCGCAGTGGCCCCGATAACGATCTATAAATATACTGCCTCTCGCCACTCCGTGCTCTTCTTGGACAGGCCCATGTTGGCCATCTTTTACCCTCTCGTCACCCATGTCGCTCCACTATTTCTCAGCCTTGACGGACTCGATTGTATTGTTGTCATGGAGGTCCTGACTTCAACAAGCTGGTGATATCGAGCCTAGATATATCTAATAGAAATCATACATCTGACGAATGCGGGTTTGTCCAAGATATAGTACCGTTCATACATAAATACGTACACATTAATATTTGCATGAACTCCCACAAGGTCCCACTTTGAAATGTAAAACCAGCGTTTCCAACCAAGTTGTTGCCAAACCAGTATACTTGCCAAAGCCCAACCTATTTTATACCCCCAAACAAGAACCAAAACCAGTAAAAAATCATTTATCATGCGCCTCATTAATCCTCCTCCAAGCCTCCGCCTCCACCTCCGCAAGCTTATTCCCCGCACTCCGAAGCCACGCTTTCGCCATTCCCCAGACCCCTCCCCCGTCATCTGCATTCTGCCCCGCGTCTTCCAGGCCGCTATACGTACTCGTACTCGTGTTGCCGTGTAGCGGGAGCACACCTGATCCAGCCGAAGGCGAGGAATATACAGACGCATAGGGCGCAGTGGTTGCATTTGGGATTGCTTGTGCTTGTGGCTGCAGAAGTTGAGTCTGTGAAGGCGAGTACCTATAGCTAGGCGGGTGATTGTAGCCGTAGCCGTAGCCGCCGTAGGTTCCACGCCCACCACCAGAGCCGGTGTAGTTGTATGAAGCGCCCGTTTGAGGCATGCGGCTGGGGTTGGGGTTCACGTACGAAGCATGCGTAGCTGTGTTATCTGTTTCTGTTTCTGTAGCTGCTGCTGCTGCTGCTGCTGGATCTGTCGGCTGCGCGGCCGGTGGCGCGGTGATTATCGGTGGCGGTGCACTTGCCATCGTTGTTGGCGGCGGCGGTGGTGGTGATGTTGAAGAGGATGGTAAGCCCGGTGCGGGAGTCGGGACGGGACCTGTCTTTGGCGCTGGTGCTGGTGGCGGAGGGGCATTCTTCTCTGGGTTTTCCTGCGGCTGATCTTGCTGCTGCTGCTGCTGCTGCTGTATTGTAGATTCGAAAGCAGTTGGTGTTGTCGGTGTCGGGGTGGCCCCGGGTTGGGGTGGTGGCGGCGATGTAGATGTAGATGTTGATGGAGGAGATGCGGTGGTTGGGATCGGGGCTGAATCTCTTGAGACGTCTGCTGCGGAAGGAAGGGCAGTCATTGAGGAGGGTTGAGCGGTTGCGTAGATTGGGGAGTATGAGGGTGCAGTTGCAGTTAATGCGGAAGTTGTACTTGTAGGGCCTGATGGTTGTGTCTGGGGGATGTCTTTTTGCTCCGGAGTAGAGGCGGTGGATGGTACGTCTTCAGGAGGCGCAGCCATATTTGTCGTCCGATCAGTGAGCGTAAGGGAACCTTATCCTAAACCTTTAGAATGGAAATCTCCTCTAATACCTAAGGTAGTAGGTACATATCTGCTCTAAAGCTCTAGAATAGGTATATACAGCGACGTCATGAGCAGACGATCACGTGATTCCCGTAGCACAGAGAACTCCCCACTGAGTTTAGGTGGTTTGAAGATTCTGCACATGAGCTTCGTCTACATCGTGTCTAGGCTGAGAGGTAATGTCTCAAAAAAAATACAGTTGGAAAACAAGAAAAAGCTTGCAAACAGTAAAGTACAACTGGTACAAGATAAAATGACACACTTTGTATGCCCAAGACCAGATCATTCTTGAGGCATATCTCTAAAATATCACCATCTCCATCGTCCAGCACCTGGTTTTTACGCCAGGTGCTGGTCAACCCCATCCCCAAAAGGCTTACACCAACTGAATCATTCCCGATTTGTGCGAGAAATTTAGCCAGAGCCACCCTTGAACTTCTTTCCGAAGAGAAGGAGCTGAACCTGGTCGTAGATGGACAGCACACCAGCACCAGCAACACCACGGAGGATGTTAGCACCGGCACCCTTGAAGAGGGACTTGACACCCTCACGGGCGACGATCTGGCGGAAAGCATCGAAGGAGGAAGAGTACTTGACGGCCTCACCAGAGGTCATCATCATACGACGACGGACGGTGTCAAGAGGGTAAGAAGCAATACCAGCACCAGTGGTGACAGTCCAGCCGAGCAAGAAAGAAGCGAGGAAAGAGCCCTCAAGAGGACCAACGAGGAGAACAGGCTTGATGGAGTCGTACATGCCGAAGTACAGACCACGGTAGACAACGATACCAAGAACGGAGGGACCGAAACCACGGTAGAGACCGGCAATACCGTCGGAAGCGAGGGTCTTCTTGTAGACGTCAATGAGACCGTTGAACTGACGCTCACCACCACCCTTGGCGGACTTGGCGTCGTTGGCAAGACGGGTACGGGCGTAGTCGAGGGAGTAGACGAAGAGGAGAGAAGTGGCACCAGCAGCCTGTTACTGAGTCAGCGACCGTAGGGAAGACAGGAGAGTCGAACAGAGAACATACACCACCAGAGGCAAGGTTACCCATCATCCACTTGGCGTAGCCATCACGTTCCTTCTTGTAGGAGAACATGGACTTGTAGGTGTCACGGAAGGCAAAGTTGAGAGCCTGGGTAGGGAAGTAACGGATGACGTTGGCAGTGTTACCTCTCCACAGGGAGACGACACCCTCGGCGGCAGCGGTACGGCGGAAGCAGTCCATGATACCGCTGTACTTGCGGTCAAGACGACCGGCGCGGATCATCTCATCCTGGTTCTGGATGAGGAGCTTGATACGCTCAATGGGGGCGGCAGCAGTCTTCGAGACGGCGGCGGAAACACCACCCACTAGAAACGAGTTAGTATACTTGCAAAAAAGAGAACTCAGAGTCGAATCAAGCCCATATTTAGAATGGAATTGATGAATATCAACTCGATTCTGTTCATGGGTTGGCGGGGAAAGCTTGACATACTCAAGAAGTCGACAACGAAGCCCTAGCGTGAAAATTTTTATTAGCCATGTTTTCCAAGGACAATGGACACCAAAACAACCAGAATCATCCAGATTTACTCGCACAATGCTCAGCAAGCACTTTCGAGTCGACTTTTGATAACTTGAGTGATGCTGGGCGAGAGCGCGCTGCCCGGATGTTCTGGTCGCGAGTAAGGTGAATTCAAGGGAAGACCTACGGGCATGCCGAAAACGGACTTATCACTCTGGCTGGCCATGGTGACGGCTGTTCAGAGCGAAAACTCTTAACAACTGAAGAGAGGAGATGGGATGAGAGTGCCAGGAAACACAGGACACTTCAAAGGAGATGGAGAAAAGAAGAAGAAGAAGGGGAAAGGGAGAGAAAAAATAGCAAGGAAAGGCTCTTGTAAGCGGGAAGAAGCGAGCGGAGACGCTAAGACGCTCTTGGGCTCTGGGAAAAGTGGAACAACATAAAGCCCGACCTCCGGATGGCCACCGCAGCCTGAATCCTGCCTTGTCATTGGCGTAGGCGCTAAAGCTGGCCCAGGCAACCGAGCCGATATCTTCCGAATGCGCCAGATGTTCTGTCCCGGCCACTCATTCTTGGGGATTTTTATGGAATTTTAATACAGCAGCCCGAGGTCTTTTAATTGACAAATGATGATGAGACTATATCTAGTAGAAGTATCTACATAGATACTCGAGTCAAGAGTCTGAACTAAAAAGGTAATCATTGAATCCCCGATCAAGAATGGATTCCCCATATCTGTCATGATTGCTCTTAGCAAAACTACCCAGTACCTAGAGCCTCCGAACCTCCGTTCCCCGTCGCCGTACAGTCGACAACACATGGAGAACCTTCTCCCTCCTTCCCGAGTTTCCGATGGCAACTATACCTGTAACGTAGGCTCTGCAGCTCGCATTAACATATTGATTTAATTATGAAGAATTTTCACTGCTTCCAGAGAGGGGCCAAAAAAAAAGAAAAGAAAAAAAGAAAAGAAAAGAAAAAGCGCAGTACTAGTAGTCTACCAAACCAATTGTGACAGAAACTCCATTTCACCGAGCCATGGGCCATGATAACCCTGCAGCCGGTCATGTGCCTATGACAGTCAGGCTTTTTATTCCTGGCTTTGCTGCAATACCTCAACAACGGTGTTGCTACGATGTACCGGCCTATACTCAGAAGTCAAAGCGTTACAAAATGTGGAGTGACCTTTCCCGTTCTAGAGGACCTACTTCATTGATAGTAGCTGACCCGTTTCCAAAGGTATTGGTACGTACCTAGACTGCTGTAAGACAGCCGCTCTTTCATCTGAGCGCAGTAGTGAATGGGTCTCTACAATTCGGTACCCTCGACAGGGAGAGGAGAAATCGCCGGTGGCAGGCGAATTTCCCTTACTGCTAGCAAGTTTTCAAGGTTTGACGCCATACAGTCTGGAAATAATCTGACGGATGGGTAGCCCCACTAAACATGGGGGTGCTATAGTAACCTGAGGCAAATTAGACCTCTTCCAACTTCAAATTCCAGTCATAAAGGGCCGATGTTTTTCTACAATGCCCTATAAATTTGTTGCAAAGAAATATACATCAAGGGTATTCAGATTTGCATGCTGTGCTAGGACCTCCCATGTTTATTTGTTAGTCATCAGGTCCGCTAGGTCATTGCTTAAGAAAGGTCTCAATGTGGCCTTGTGGTTATTATGAGTAAAATATATATATATATATATATATATTGGATACCTCGACGACTAGAACATCAAGTCCATGGCTCTTTTATTCATATGACAGTGTCAATAACTATGGATATCAAAGTCTATAAACATATACAGAGGACCATAACAATCGAATAGATCAGTGCTTCTTCGACCTCTTTCTCTTCTTCTTCCGAGGCTCCCCTTCTCCTCGGATATCAACTTTTCCTTCCAGTGTGTCCTCGTCGTCGGGAGCGGAGGTCTTGCCGCTACCAAATACGAACTCTTTAGGACCCTCTTCATCGCCGAAGGTATCCTTGCGCCATTGCCTCAACCGCGCTTTCTTGCCTAATCGCTTCTGGTCACGCCGCTTCTTCTCTTCCTCACGGAACGAGGCAAGTTTCTTAAGCCCAGCAAATTGATTAAGTTGGGCATCGTCAGCCATCAAAATGTCCAAAGCAGATAGTCCAAAGTTTTGGGGCGAAGTCTCGCGGTAGCGGAATCCAGAAGTATTCCTCTTGCTTGAGCCAGGGAGGAGGGAAAGGTCAAGGTCCAGGTTGCGGTCGACGGCTTCTTCAATGCGAAGTCGCTCTTTGCGAGCCTGTCGCTTTTGTTCTCGTCTCTCTTCGGCTTTGCTCTTTTGCTGGCCGTCCTCTTCCTCGTTTTCCATCTCAACGTCGGATACGTCAACGGCAGGTTTTTCGTCAGCCTCAAAGTCAGGCACCAGGTCGTTGATGTCAATATCATCATCCCACGTAGGCTTCTTGGGTTTCTTCTTCTTGCCCTCAGTCTCGTCCCCACTGCCGGCATCGTCACCGTCGGCGTAATAGTCGTCGCCGAAACGCTTTTGCATTTCCTCCTCCCAGTTCTTATCGTCCCAAGTTGCATCCAAGAATTCAACCCAGTCCTCATCAGTGAGCTTAGATGCGTGAAGGCCGGCAACTTCCTTGATTTTCTCGACTTTTTCTTGTAGCTCAGCAATTTTGAGCTTGCGCAGGCGATTCTTTTCTGCTTCACGCTGCTTCTTTTCCTCCTCTTTCTTCAAACGAGCAGCCTCTCTGAGTTTCTTCCTGCCACTCACTTCCTCCCTGCGAACAGACTGTTTGTTTGTAGTGTCACGCGAATGGGTGATTAAGGTGGTGTTGATCTTGCTGGGATCCTCAAAGCGGAAATTGTATGCCTCCTCAAACGCTTCTGCTCGCTTATCCTCCTCTTCGTCATCGGACTCAAACGGTTGGAGCTGTGATTTATCGGTCTGCAGCCAAGCCCTCGAGGTCATGAAATTGGATAGGAATGTTTCAGGATCTTTATCTGCATTCTCGAGGTCGAGTTGAACATCGTTCTTGGGAGCAGAAGCGGGCTCCGGAGCTGATTTGCGAACAAGAAATCCCTCGTCGTCATCTTCGTCCTTGTCGGATGCAGACTCTTCGTCATCGGCCGCGGCGTGCATTTCCTTGACAATAGTGTTCTTCAAATCTTCTTGTTCCTGCGCATAGGTCTTTGGAGCATCCGATCCATCTTCTTCGACAAGGTGGGAACCGCTGAGTAAATTCTCCCGGTGGTAGTCTCTTAGGGTCATAGGTTTTTGTTTCTCTTCCCGTTTTTGCTCTTCCGCATTTTCGTCGAGAGAGGTGTAGAACTTGGCATTCTGGTCGTATACTCGCGGGTCCTTGGATCGGATGGCATTTATAGTTGCCATTATTTCCGCGTCCACGGCTTCGGTAGCCAATTCTGCCTCGTCGTCTTCCTCTTCATCCGAGGATTCCTCCGATTCCTCAGACTCTTCTTCGCCATCGTGATTTTGTTTCCCGAGAGCGGACGTTTTCCCTAGTTTAGATTCGACTACACTATATGTTAGCGAACTTGTCTTCTCCCAATGGCAAGCAAGTACTAGTAGGGCTCCGCAAGATACGTACGCTGCTGCATCTCCTCTCTCCGCTTGTTGTGTTCGAAGCGACGGGCATAGTCTTCGTTGATCTTCAGGTCAAGAGGAACTCCGCCAGAGTCATCTCCAGAATCACTGGAGGACTCATCGTCAAGCAGCTTGCGCGATTTTTTAGCAGGAGGCTCCATGACTGTGGCTTCTTTTTTTCTGGTGATATTTGGTATCTGGTTCTGCCTTGGAAAAAAAAAGTTTCGGGGTTCTTGACTCCACCGCCCAGATAATACTCCTGAAAGGGCTAGGCTCAAAACGAACTGCCGCCTGGGCGGTCACTGACGTATCTCCCTAACCAATGAACTAGGTCTGTAGATCATGGGTTCATGATACTATTATTATTAGGTTAAGGCACTGTGTGCTCACTCCTGACTCCTGGCATTGTCTGTCACTCTATAATCATTGTTCTATACTTATTGGACAGTCTATATTTTTTGATGTCCGTTGGTCCTTTGTCATCTTCTCTTAGGCAGCATCGGATTCATGGCTCGTGATATGCACTAGATGTCGACCCAGCCGCAGACACCTTTACCCCATGTCGGGAAGCTCGTCAGCGTGGTGTAAGTCACTCCAATTACGAATCTACACTTGCACGACTATCTCAGGCCGTCTAACCTTTTGGAAACGATATAGTCCCGTTGGGTTAAAAGAGGCTGCTCTCGATTCGCCTACCTTTCGTGCCACCACTCTTCACTTCACTGACCAGATCGAATATCTCGAACGATGGCTAGATGGCTACGCAAAGGCCGCGTCACGGCTTGCTACGGAGCTCGCAGCTTTGGAGGGTATAGTGGGCACATTCCTTTCCTATTCGACGAGCCCGCTCATGGCTTCGGAAGCTGCACTGGATCATGATTACACCTTGCTTGCAATGCGGAGATGCGGGGAGAGCACAAAGGACATGTGGAACGGCTTGGTTTTTGCAGCTAGAAAGATTGAGTCAATTCTTTCAGAACCTATTCGAACGTTCATCCAGGACGACTTGCGGATTTTCAAGGTGAATAGCGTCTTTTCCATGTTACATTGAACGATCGCTAACCCCGCCAAAGGAGAACCGCCGCATTCTCGATCAGACACAGAAGCAATACGACACTTTGCAGGCGAGGTATTCCTCTCAGTCCAAGTCGAAAGAACCTTCCGCTCTGAGAGAAGATGCATTTCAACTTCACGAGGCTCGCAAGGCATACCTTAAGGCGTCGATGGACTTTTCTGTACAAGCCCCGCAAATACGGAATGCTCTAGATAGGCTGCTGATCCGCGTCTCTTACGATCAATGGAGAGAGCTGAAGACGCTCCACAATGCCAATGGCGGGTCGTTTACAAAGTGGGCACAAGAAATGGATCGTATCAAGGGATGGGTGCACGAGATGGAAGGCGGCGAGAGATTTTCGAAGCGCGAGCTTTTCTCTGCTAGGGGCCAGATTGAAGATGCCGCAGAGACCGCTGCTCGGCCGTCGCGTGAGTTGGATGACTACTCCGTATCCACAGTCCCATACCTTGGCTCGCGTCCGTTGTCAATAAACACGGATGAAGCTCGGCCTGAAAAGCAGGGATGGTTGAATCTACGAATCGTCTCCAATAAGCCCACTCGCACCACGTGGGTTAGGCGCTGGGCTTTCCTGAAGAATGGAATATTCGGTTGCCTTGTACAGGGCGTCCGCACAGGAGGTGTGGAAGAGACCGAGAGAATCGGGGTCCTGCTCTGTAGCATTCGTCCAGCGTTCCAAGAGGAACGGAGATTCTGCTTCGAGGTCAAGACAAAGAGCAACAACATAATGCTCCAAGCAGAAACGCAAAAGGAGCTCATGGATTGGATTGCTGCCTTCGAGGTGGCTAAGCGCAAGGCACTCGAAAACCCAACGAGCACGGATTTCTCGGTACCCGGGAAACCTACTGTTAAAGATCCTGCATTCGCAATCTCTCAGCCGCCAGCCCCCGAATTTGCTGCTGACCCTGCCGATTCTATGATTCCCAATGTGAGCGACGAGCAAAGTGTGTCCGACCGGAGCGGCATGCTCCCACTTCCAGACCGTGATCCAGCCAGTTTCCGGAACAGCAGTGACCTTGGAAGCCCCAGACGTCTCACACTGGAGCCTGAGAGCCCCGCGCGGGATCCTGCTTCACGCATCATCCAAAAGCTCGATCTCCATCGAAGATCTAACAACAACGCAGTGCAACCTTCTAACTCTATACCAGGCGCTGGTGGTGGTATAGCCAGCCTGGTCTCCGCCACCCAAAACGCTATCCTCTCGACAGAAATCGACGCAAGCAAAGGCCTTACATCGTCCACCTTTACTCCAGCGACGTTGGTGAACCCGCCGGCTCCCACCAGCTTGAGTAAGACGGCCGTTTTTGTAAGCAACGAGAGGGGCATTGGATTAGGCCTTGCCGACAAAACAGGTGGTATGCCAAGTGGCATGATGGCGAATTTATGGGGGAGCTCGAATTGGGGCTTCATGAACAGACTGGAACGTGAGTATATGGGTCAGCCTGAGGAGAAGAGCCAAGGTCAGGACTCAGAAAGTTTTCAACAGCCCGAGAGCCCAGAACCAAGTTCATCTGGGGCTAGACTGAAATCTCGCCATAGACCCACGGTGAGCTTGGATGGTGATGCGTCGAAAATACAGAGGGAAATCCTGGGAGCTCCCCATGAGTACCCCGACTATTATCCACGTCAACTCAAAATTCAGGACGCCCAGTTTCGGCTACTCTTCCCAAATGTTAAGAGGGAAGAGGCATTGGTCATGGTATTCAGAGCTACGTGGAATCCCAATGAGCAACAAGAATTTCCTGGGCGAGCATATGTCACTACTCGGAATGTTTACTTCTACAGCCACTATTTTGGCCTCGTCCTAACTACGAGCGTCTCCTTGGAGAAGATCAAAGAAGTCACTGCCGCACCAGGAAGGGACTGTGACTTCCTGTTCCTTCATACCATTCCTCCGCCCGGAAATGACACCCCTGGCCGGATTACGGTGAAGACCTTCCTTGAGCCGCTTAGACTTCTCCAAAGGCGACTGAATTTTCTGATTCATGACTCTACTGCCGTCGAGCCAATGGGACTGGAAGCCATATTCAAAACGCTGAGCAACATGGCTACGGAGCGCGTAACTCGGACACCTAGCTTGGATAGCTGGGAGGACGTGGCCGCAGCAGATAAGTCACTTGGCCACGAAGAGCCCCCGAAATCGATTTTCAGATCACCAATCTACATTGAAAAAAACTTGGATTTGAATCCAAGTAAACCTGGTGCCAACGCTCCAAAATTTAGGCTTCCCACACAACCAGTTCAATATGTTCCCCAAGGGAATCTGCGTCTTGCAGCAGAGAAGGTCTTTGATCTTAGTCCAAAAGCCGTCTTCCATATCCTCTTTGGCGACAAGAGTGCGGTTTGGCAGCTTCTTTTGTACCAGAGAAGAGCAAGAGGTAATGTAACGTTTCTGCTTCCTATTACTGAGGTATTCTGACAACGTGAAGACATTAAACAGGGGCCCTGGGTCAGGAACGAATCTCGCCACTTGAAGCGGGACTTCCAGTATCAGATTGATGCCGTCGATATATTAGGTGAAAAACCTCTGAGAAAGATATCCAAGTGCCTCTAGCTGACTGATACTAGGCCGATCAGGTGCTCAGGCGATATCAGATTATCAGTTGATTGATGTACTCAACGATCACTTGTGCTATGTGATAACGGACAAGAAGACCCCCTGGCATCTCCCTTTCCGGAGATACTTCAGGTTGGTGAATAAGATTGTGATTACCTTCGTGGCCAAAGGAAAGTGTAAACTGTCCGTCTATACGAAAGTGGAGTGGTTGTGGTCTCCTTACGGCATTCATCGTGAGTTTCCTACTTGTGCTGAGAGGTGAGCATAGACACTAAAACCCTACAGATATCATTGATAAACAGGCCATGGGCGACTTGGAGGAAGATGCAATGGATCTCGTTGATCTAGTTGGTGACCAGGTGCGAAAACTCGGCGTCAACAGCCGGACCAAGAAGGCGATCACCATATTCGGTCAGATTGGGCGACAGAATGTTACCTCTCAATTCAACCTTGGGCCCGACGCAAAGATGGACCGTCGCAGACCGCGTGTTCAGAGAACCCTGTTTCAACTGCTATATGAGAGTCTCCTTTCTTTCCTTCAGAGTGCCATTTCGTCCGTGATAATTTGGATATTTGGTCTTCTACGCTGGGCCTGGAAGACCGCGAATGCCAACATCATCATTCTTGCACTACTTGGGACCAGTGTCTTATTGAACGGATTTTATTCATCGCGGGCTACTCTCGACTGGTGGCATGAACGGAACGTTGGAGAATTCATGGCTCGTATTGGAATTCACCCAGACCATGTTTTGAGCAAAGCCATTTACATGCGGGACATAGATGAGGCAATCGCAAACTCGACAGTCTTGCACACGACTGATGACGTTAGTGATTGCTTCTATACATTCCAGCAGCAGACCATGCGGGACTCTGCGACTCCATTTTCTCTGAGCACGTCCAGTCGGAAGGATTGGGTGGCCCTGAGTGCCGCCAAAAGAATCCAAAATACTCGTGAACGGCTAGGAGTGTACCGATACAATCTTTTAGTCGCGCTCCGCGTGGTCAATAGCATTGAAAAGGAGGTCATTCAGAGTGAATGGGAACGTTGGCTCCGGGATGAATTGCGACGCTGCCGTCAGGTTGAACTGCTTGTCGCCAACGACCAGGGAACAGAGGACGAAACTGAGCAGAATGCCTTTTCCGGACTCAGCGACGATGTCAGGCACTGGTACGAAACATATTGCTCCAGTTGCCAAGAGGAACGGGAGCGATTGTTCGACACGGCCGCGCAGGTGTGACCTCGCTCAGGGACCAGTGGGCTGCAATCGATCATTTTAGTCTTGACATGATACCCGCTTCTGGTTGTCGCTCTGTCCTTTGTCCAGGTGTAAGTAAGAGCTGCGCACTGTTGCACATGTTTTTACACCCTCTCCAACATATATAGATGTATAAAATCCACAGAGCGAAATGGCATCAGCTCAGAACTTGCTCATGTGAACGCCCTAGTTCTGCCTTGGCTTGACCGCTCCCTCCTGCACAACGTAATAAACCACTGTTCCTTCACCACCCATCCCTTTATCAATCATAGCCAAGAGCAGCCTCTTTCCACCCCACTCACCCGTGCCACGCGCCTTCACGCGGTACTCGTAGTACTCCGCCAACTTGGCCGCCTTATTCGTATTCGTCGCGCTCTGCGCATCCTCAACAGTCCCCAAGGATTGCCCTTCCGCCTCCTCAGCTGAGGGGTCCGGCAACGCATCAAAAACAGCGGTCATCTTCTCCAAACTCCATGACTGGCCCTGTACCGTAGGAAGGACGAACATGCGATCTAATTCCAGATCTTCTTCGCGCAGGCCCCGCTCTACCATGTAAAGTTGTTCATCAGGATGTGTGTAGACTCGATTAGGAGGGATTCCGGAGATCAGGGATATCGGGAAGGAGGTCGAAAGATCGTGGGTCTTGAGCGAGGTCCAAAGGTGTTGGTGTTGGAGGTTGTGGAGGACTTGGTAGGTAGTGTGGGAGAGGGGATTGTCGGTGGTGGTGGGCGCGGAGGAGACGAGGGTGGTGAGGGCGGATGGTTTGGGGGTCAAGATCGGCGATGAAGATGGCTTTTTCATCTTGCTGTGGCCTCTCCAGGGATTGCAGAATAGTAAAACAAGAAAAATGGTGAATAATTGTGTTCCTGGTTTCTGTAGACTACAGAGGGAAGATCTGCAGAAGTGGGAGAAAAGTAGAGCGGAGATTAGCTCGGAGTTTTGAGGGGGGCCGCAATTCTGTCACAAGAGATTCACTTGAGAACACATGGCATCTAGTATATCTACCTCTCCTTTGCCCTGAAATGCCATCCATTTCTTTTGGTCATATCTGTCCTTCATTTTGTACAAGCTTGTGATGAACATCTTTTGCATTCACTAGACAAACTTCTCGCTCGTTCTTCATTACATACCCAGTCCTGCCACAGTTCTCATGGCGCGCCAGAAGCAAGCAGCGCCCATGCAGCGGGTCACCTCGTCAGAGCAGATGCATATGCTGCCGGAAGACTCATCTCAACCAACAGTACAGAATGGCGATGTGACGAAACTCACTGTCGCGCCTGATACTGTCTCAAGCAGCAATGCGCATGCTGCGGACCCTCCTGGTCTGATCCAACTTGCGATCTGTGTCCTGGGAATCTATGCCTCGTTGTATGTAACCGGATTAACCCCTTGATACAACTGTTTGATCTTACAATAACACCGATTCTTCACAGTCTATCATGGGGTGTCCTGCAAGAGGCAATCACCACCGTTTCCTATCCCATCCGTCCGCCCTCAGCTGAGGAACGAGAGCCACCGACAGAACGATTTACTTTCTCGATCGTCTTGAACACTATCCAATCCACCTTTGCTGCAATTACTGGATTCCTCTACCTATACTTCTCGACCCCTGCAGGCGCAAAAGTCCCAGCGATCTTCCCGACCCGGAAGATTGTCTTCCCGCTCATCCTGGTCAGCATCTCCTCTTCGCTCGCCTCGCCGTTTGGATATGCAAGTCTTGCGCACATCGACTACCTTACATTCATCCTTGCCAAGTCATGCAAGCTCCTGCCGGTCATGTTTCTCCATCTCACAATTTTCCGCAAGCGATACCCCTTGTACAAGTACGGAGTCGTTCTCCTGGTGACACTCGGTGTTGCTACTTTTACTCTTCATCATCCCGGAACAAGCAAGAAGGTCGCTGCTTCGGCCGCTAAGGGCCAGTCAGGATCTTCCGCATGGGGAATCTTTCTTCTTTCGATCAACCTCCTGCTGGACGGGCTCACAAACACCACTCAAGACCACGTCTTCAGCTCTCCTCATCTGTACACGCGCTTCTCCGGGCCGCAGATGATGGTGGCCCAAAACGTCCTCTCCACCCTCTTGACCTCCACTTATCTTCTGATCATGCCTCATCTGTCTTCGACTGGCATTATCCATGCGCTCCTACCCATCCCTATACCCCCTTCCACTGAGACGGAGCTTGCAGCCGCCACCTCGTTCTTGTCCCGTCACCCCGAAGTGCTGAAGAATGTGCTAGGCTTTGCTGCCTGTGGCGCTATCGGACAGCTGTTTATCTTCTACACTCTGTCGCGCTTCTCCTCGCTGCTTCTGGTGACGGTTACAGTAACCCGTAAGATGCTCACCATGCTCCTGAGCGTCTTCTGGTTTGGCCATTCCCTGTCTGCCGGCCAATGGCTAGGAATTGGGCTTGTCTTTGGCGGTATTGGTGCTGAAGCCGCTGTGCAAAGACGAGAGAAGAAGGCTAAGGCTGCCAAAAAGAAGGAGTAAGTATTGATTAAAATGTGCTTTATCTATGTATTAAGTAGACCCTTGCAACAATTCTGGCTTCATGGCATAAATAGATGTGAATAAGATATAAACATCTGATATTAATTAATGCGTAGCTGCGGTAGTGGAGTAATAATATATAGTCATGGACAAGAAGAAAAAAATGGGAAAAGAAATCACTTCACTTCCTCCCCTCAACCATAATAATATGATACCCGAACCCAGTCTTCACATCCACAAATTTGGGATTTCCTGTCGTACTCGGCTCCAGCTCGTACGCAGCCTTCTCGAATGTCGAGTCTAGACTGCCTCTGACCTTCCATCCAAGAGAGCCGCCTGTGCAAGTTAAGTTAGTCCGAGCGCTTACTATGGTACATCGTGCAGAGTTTCTAGAATGACAGGGAAGGAGGGGAGGAGGGAGGAATATACCCTGCCTGGCTTTATCCTCGGAGTACTCCCTAGCGACTTCATCGAATTTGGCGCCGTTTCGAAGCTTCTCTAAGGCTTCTTCTTTCTTGGAGAATTTCTCGCACTGTCGCTTGTTAGTTTCTTCCTGGTCCCATCCCATCCATGAGCGAAGAGTGGTATAGGGGATGCACAACATATGAGACCACATAAAGTGATGTGCAGTAGCTAAGCTCAATCCGTCTACAGTACAGCTAGGTATGAAGGCAACAAACGTTGCATGAGGGGGGAAGAGAAAAAAGAAAACAAAAAGGAGGGGCCACGTACTAAGATATGCCGAACGTTAATTGAATTAGCAGGCTTCAATCCCTTCCCGCCGTCACTCTTCGAAGAGTCCTCCTTGCCTTTGCCTTTGGCGTTGTTTTTGCCCATGGTTAACGAAGGTGCTGGGCTCCTCTTGTTTGTTTGTTTGTGCTACCGTGACTTTAGGAGAGGTAATACTAAGTGTGGGACTTGCGCAAAGGTCCGGGTCCTTCGCTTCGAGTCTTCGAGGTAGGATTATGAAAGAACAAAACGATGATATCAAATTAAACTCCAGTTGTCTTCTGGAAGCATTAGCAGCGACTTAAGTGGGGACGGACGATCCTCCTGGTTCTGAGGTCGAGGTCGATGTCTCCGGTTTATTTCGTTTCGGGAGGAAAAAAGAGCCTGAGGCATGTATATCTATGGCATGGAGCTCCTCGAGCTTTAAATCTATTTTGACTTACTCGCGCATGACGCCATGATCGTGGACTGCCGAACCCGCCTGTCTCCAGCAGCCTTGATCTTCCCAAGCTGAAATCTCTCTTCAAATGATTGGGGTATACACCATAGGCTGCTCGGCTGTGTAGAGCTCAAGATATGGCCGCCTGCGTCAAGCCATGCTCATTATGGGAATGACTGCATGGACTCTAGCTGGCCTTTCTCCAGGTCTCCAGCTGCAGCCTCGAGGCCCGTTCTGATCCATCATGACCTGCAAGCTTGCAGCTGTTCCTGAACTCTGATAGGCTGAGCGGACTTTTCATTGTTTTACCGGGGCTCTGCAAGGCTCTGGTCGTTCAAGGATCGAGACCGGGCTTTTTCTCGACTTAAAAAAAGCCTTCTACTCCGTAGATACATATCTAGGAGTTTGTGCAGCCCATGCAGCAAACAGACACTTGCGAAGCTGTTGCATCTGAATCACAACAAATAAAAAATCAAGACGAGATGGAGAAATACACCATCCACCCACTCGAGGACGCCTTTTACATAGCGGATTTCATCACCGAGGCTGAGGAGGCGTACTTGTTGCAGAAGGTTCGTACTTTCTTTCCGAAGTTTCTACCTCCCCTTCCTACCAGTGACCACTCTGGGCATCCCACCTATCTAAAGTCTACCCTATGCACATACAGAAACTACGATAGTCTAGGCCCCAGCCCCAAAATATGCAACTGACAAACCGAGCCTCAGATAACAACCGCTCCCCTCCCCCGCTGGAAGACACTCACCCATCGCCGCCTGCAAACCTATCCCTCGCCACTAACGCCCACAAACGCGCTCCTGGCCTCTCCGCTCCCACCCTGGCTCGTCAATCCCATCATAACGCCCCGCTTTGACGACCTGAATTTGTTTGTTGACTCGCCGCATAAACACCCCAATCATGTCCTCGTGAACGAGTACAGGCCCGGTCAGGGCATTATGCCCCACGAGGATGGGGGCGCTTATCACCCACTTGTTGCGACGGTCAGTTTGGGGGGTGCTATTGTGCTGGATTTATATGATAAGGGTAACAATGAGAATGGGGATACTAGGCAAGGGAGAGACCGGGGGCCGAAATATCGGGTGTTGCAAGAGAGGCGTAGTTTGCTGGTTACCAGGGGGCGAGTTTACAGAGATTATCTGCATGGGATTGCGGAGAGGGGGACCGATGAGGGGTTGAATGAGGACTCTATATGTAACTGGGGGTTGTTGGGGGAGCCGGAGAGGTACGGATGTGGGTGGTATAAGAGGGAGACGCGGATTAGCTTGACGTACCGGGATGTGCTGAAGGTTGCAAAGTTGGGGAATACGATGAAGTTTCTGAACAAGCAGTGATCTCTATCTCTCTTTTGCGGATACATGCAGAGCAGCAGAG
This sequence comes from Aspergillus egyptiacus, assembly GCA_025688805.1. Lineage (NCBI taxonomy): Eukaryota > Fungi > Ascomycota > Eurotiomycetes > Eurotiales > Aspergillaceae > Aspergillus > Aspergillus egyptiacus. The sequence goes on from MU628428.1 coordinate 181,006, forward strand.
CTAGTATAGGATTGGAATCATATTCCACTTCCCCCGCACCGCCTCTTCGCCAAACTTTTGCTTGTACCATTGCCGGGTGTTGGATGCTGTGATCCCCAGATTGACGGCGACAAAAACGAGCGCTGATAGCATGGTTTTGTTGGCGGTTTCGCCTTTGGGAGCAGCCAACAGCGCCATGGACAGATAAATCATGCACTCGGCCGTGTAATGCGGGCATATGATCCTGCCGAACAGCGGATGAGTGGGCAGAGAGTACTTCTTCAGCGAGTACAGATAGAAGTGACAGTCGTGTTGGATACCAGACGCAACGATAAACATGGGGAGACACAGAAGTGTGCGACCAGAAAAGCGGCTCGTCAGGCTGAAATCGTCTAGACTCAGTTGGTGAGTTAAAACCGTGCCTGCGGTATTGATCAGCTGGGGAGCCTTGTTTAAGAATATTTTCCGACGACGGACCTGCCCCCTCAATCCAGATTGCGATTGCGACTGCCAGGTAAAACCCGAGACCGGCGAGCCAATGAACGAACCACATCTTCGAGGTAGATGGCTTAGAGAAGCTGAGACACTCATGTAGCCGTCTCACGCCCTGAATGAACATCAGGCCCCAACACAGCATAACCTGATTGATTGAAATCGCTTGATGCAAGCGTTCTGCCCGGATTCGAGTTACGATTGCCTGGAATGCGCTCCCGTGAGACAGGAGCTGCAGAGCCCAGAAGACCGACGACAGCACCGAGACCACGTAGAACTGCATGAAGTAGCTGTGAGGGACCCTCAATGTGGCGAGATAATCAAGGGCGCGTGTCACGGGTGACGTACTCGAGGGCGAAGCCGAAGTTGGGGACGCGGTGGTCTCTGACTCGACCGGAGCTGTTGATGTCGCACGAGCGCCGTACGGGATGAAGCGCGACCGAAGCGTATCTGGCAGACTAACGGAGAGGATCTGGAGGATTTAGTTCTCGTCCATTCTAGAAGGAAACCGCCGAGATAGCCAATGCAGCCGGGTGGGTTTCCTCATGTTGCTCTGTGACTCAATGACGACGATTGTCTCGTACCGTGCAAGCTGCAAAGATGAAAAAGGCCCGAAGCGCGTCAACCGCATCCATGTTGGCAATGGAGAGGGCTGAGTCAACGAGATGGGCGATGGAATCCATGTCTAACCCTCCGCTGAAGTGACAGGGCAATTGAAAAGAAGACAGATCTGGGGCTGAGCGGGATGCTTTCTCTCTGGCCACAGAGCGCGATAATGGGGTAGACTTGGTGGCAGAAGAATGAATGGCTTAGAAAAGTGATTGTGTCGAAACTCGGTCTCATATTTGACAAAACACTGCAATTCAGAGCGATTCACCGCGAACCCGCAACATAATGATCTGTTGGACTGTTCAAAGGGCAAGGCTAATCGTGCTCATAGAACTGGGCCGCACCATATGAAAAGACCATTGCAGATCCAAACCCGACTTCATATTTAATAATTAGTAATTATTGTATACTTGCATTACACCACTACCAGTCACGGGATCACAAGCACGAGTGGTTTCCCTCCATTCTGTCCCGTGACCATTCTGTCTCGTGACCAAGACAGGCAGCTTGAGCAATGAGAAGTTGAGAGCTCAGTCTGAGCCTGAGGAAAAAAAGGGGGGCCGATAAGGAGCGAGCTCGGAGCCTTGAGGTGTGAGTGGCTTAGCGAGTTCAAGAATCAGTTGAGGCTAGCAGAAGCTGATCAGCGGCCACCGCAGCCTGGGTCTGGGACTCTGCGTAGGATACAGACCAATCTAGGCCGCAAGTGGTAAAGGGTCTCTTGCTGCTGCTTTTCATTGGGTTATCCAGCAGAGAATAAATGGATGCCTACCTGAGGTTGAGTCTCGCAGCCATCCATGGATCCCCCTGAAAGGCGCGGTTGGCACACCAAGGGAAAAGGAATAATAATGGAGGTTTACTTATCCAAGAGTGATTCATCCGCCATTAAGCAGCGTTCCCCGCCCGACGCTCATTATTCTTGATGTCTTTCGATTCTGCGAAAACAGCAAATCCAGAAGCATCAAATCATTTAGGCGGTCTCGAGCGTGAACTGGACTGAGGAGAGTAGGTAGTGAAAGAAGTATGTACAGCACGGACGGGAACAACCTCAAGTTGCCCACGGCCCACGGAGTTTGAGATTCCACCTCATCCACCTCATCTCTATTTTGGTTCTCTTTTTGGTTGAAGCTTGAAAGTTCATGGATTTGGAACCGTTACCTTGGCTGTTTTCGAGCGATTATCGCGAGGCCGAAGATTATTACCCTTGGTCTCTTAGCTCAGTAGTAAGGTATCATCGATTCCATCATGAATTCGTTAGTTCAGAACCCGAGAATCTCCTCTCTTTGACCAGGGTCTGACGGAATCGACTGGGACTCGTGAGGACAACCTACCGTATCATCATGCAGTTGCTGCGACTATCATGGATGAGTGGGAAATGCCTCCCATCAGAGTGGCCAAAGAATCTGAAGGTCTGATTTCGTGGTTATCGATCGACGGGCTCTCTTATTATAGGTTATGGTGACCACTATGGTCGTCAATCGATATTGCGCGGTGCTATTATTCGTCCCTCAGCAGAGTGGGAAATTTGGGAAACGTGGTCGACCGTCGCCTCCATCATGGCAATCCGCCATTCTTACAGCTTGTCCTTAGACCCAGCCTGAGGCAGGAGGGCGCCTGCAAAGTCCCATTTCCCAGTTCCAGTTCGGTCTTAGTGGTTGACCTGCTGAGTCCGTGACTACTTTTGACCGTTTCGACTCTCTCGCTCGCCTCGCTCTTTCTTTCTCTTCTTTCTTTGCCGTTATTCCCCATCCATCCCTCTATTTCTCTCCCATTTCCTCGACTCTTACCTTCAACCACGAATCCTCTGCCCACTATCCCGGCATTTATCTTACTGTCCTCGACTTTCCCCTTCCTCTTCCTCTCACGATAATTAATCATAACCTTTAGCTCGCCGTCGGTGCTACTCACAGTTTCTCGACACCCACCTGCACCACCTCATTTCCCTCGTAACCTCCCCTGCACTCGAACCGACCTGCGCCGACCGGGTATTTATATCTTTTCGAACCTTTGGAACCTTCCTACCAACCATCATTCCATTAACAATCGTCACGGCGCAGTCATCGCGGCCTTTATCCAGCGTAGTTGAGCACCGGCTGCCTTGCACGACCGCTGGTGCCTTTGAACCGCAACCCACTCAATCCGTTACGGCTCAAAATGTCGAGCAGAACTCCAAGAAGTCGAGTGTTACCGCTATGAGTGATGTTGACCCTGTCCCCTCGCTCCCGGCTGTCCTGGATCCCAGACCGAATGCGTTTGCTGTCAGCGTGAGCCACACGCCCACGTTGGGGCCACCGTCTTCTAGAAGACCGTCGCTTCCGCCAGCTTCACAGGAAGGAAATTTACGCACGGAGGAGCTAGACCATGTCGCGGCTGGGGAGGGGCCGCCAAGCCCCAAGGCTGATTCGGAGGCAGAAACCATAATTCAATCAGGTCGTGAATCCCTGTCGCCGGAGAAAAGACGAAAATTTATCAAGCATGAGCCGAAACGACGTGATGACGATGCGAATGACTTCACTGGTGACGATGTATTACCCAGGAGTGATGCTCAGGTGAGGAGGAGCGATGTGCATAATGTTAGTTATGAGAAAAACGGTCATGAGACGCGCCCGTCAAGCCCTCCCTGGCGGGGAAGATCGCCGTCCACCGTGAAAGCTGAAAAGTCCGACGATTCTCGATCCGTTTCTAGTAGGTCGGAGCGCTCGATAGCGGCAGCTTCCAGAACATCGAGAAAGCGCAGCTTCAGTGAGAGTGTCAATGGAGAGTCGGACTTTAGCCGGCCTGCACATCGCAGGGACTCGCCCGTTCGCAGTCAGGAGGAACACCTCAATGGAATATCACTCCCGCGGCCTGCATCTACCGATCGGTCCGTCTCTCCTGTACGACAGACTCACAGGCGAACCGGTTCGGGCGCCCAGTCTACGAACAGCAACCTGTATAAAAGGAAGAAAGCTCCGACACCCTTGCTCACGGGGTCCCAAAGACAGAGCTCCGAAGACCGGCAGTCTGTATCATCAGCAAATGGGTCTCCGCTACCGAGTGCTCAGGTTCGAAAAGTGGCTTTAGCTGACGGAACCTCGGCGGCTTCGCCTGCTCGTCCGACTGGTTATAAGAAACTGCGGGATCAGAACGGCCGAACTCGCCTGGCACGTGCGTGTGCAGCCCAAGAGTTGGAGGCGGTGATTGCGCGGCACGAGGAGCGTCCGGAAGACCTGAACGTGGCTGATAATGCGGGAAACACGCCTTTGCAGATCGCGTCTTTGGAGGGTTGCGCACCTATTGTCAAGTACCTGATCGCGGCGGGATGTGAGGTTGAGACCTGTAACATAGACAAAGATACCCCACTGATCGACGCCGCGGAAAACGGCCATTTGGAGGTTGTCAAAATCTTACTGGAAGCTGGGGCCAACCCTCGTGTCGTCAATTCCCAGGGCAATGAGCCGATTGACTTGGTTCCCGATGACTGCGACGAGATTCGACGAGTACTGGAGGAAGCAAAGGCTAAGCCTCGACCTAGCCGCCGATCGGAGGAAACTCCTGTTCCACCAATGGCTCGAGAGTCTTCGTCGCGACGCATTTCGGCAGCCAGTCCGCGCGAGTCACCTGTCAGCGGCCAACGCAGTCCTCCTTATTTTGGAAGTACGGCAACTAAACGGAAGAGTGTGCGAAGTGAAGCGACGAGGAATGACCTGCTGTGGACCAAAGCTACCCCGGAAAATCTCCAGGCCTTTGCCGCAAAGGGTGACATTGTCGGCGTTGCTAATATTTTAAATGTGGGACAGAAAGCCGACACGGAGTCGATGATTGCTGCTGCGAAGGGCGGTCATGACGAAGTCCTGTCTCTTCTACTCGGCATGGGAGATGCGGATGCAGACCCCGCCCCGATTAGCTCTCAAAAACCTGGTCATAACACTCCCATGTTGGCTGCGATTGGCCGTGGGAACCTTGCTGTGATTAAACTCTTTCTCGACCAGCCAGGATTCAACCCGACTCGCCGCCTTTATGATGGCATGACCTATTTTGAGTTATCCAGGCAACGTAGGTCCGATAATTGGGAAGAGGAGTATGATGTCCTGAAAGACGCCTACGACAATTATATGAGGAACAAGAAACAACGCAAGTCAGATCTTTCTTCGCCACGTCGAGCTCGTGATAAGGAGAAGGAGAGCAGGCGTCCTGCACGCAAAGGTTCGCCTTCACCGATTCGGTCAAGGAAAAATGGAAGTCCTGGACCTCGGGAACAGCCTAACCACTCAGCTGCCAAAGAGAAAAAGGGAACAGCTCATCCGAGAGAGAAATCTAGTTCTGGAATTTCTCGATCAAAGCCCTCGCATCAGGACTCCTCAGATTTTGACATGCATCAACTCTCGAAACAGAAGCCTGTTTCTGCGTCAAAGGACGTTGATTCCAACAGAGGTGAAGATGTGGTCAAGAGAAGGCGCTTAATTGCAGGACGGCCGCCACAGGACCGAGACCGCAAAGTGTCAGACTCACCGTCAAGTCGGGAAGATGCTGTCAAACCTCGCCCTGATCCTTCCTCTGAGCCTGCGTCGAGAACTCCGTTATTGAAACGTGGACGTAGCAGTGCTAGTCCTGAACGACCTCGATCTCGCGGGTCTGAGGCCGAGCGTCATCGTGATCTTCAAAAGAAGAAGAGAAGGGTTCTCTCCGAGGAAGGCGCACCGAATGTTACTAATGGAGGTCTGAAGAAGCCAGACACAGCAGCAGATGACTTGAAGTCACCGCCTAGAAATAGAAACGGCGTCTTTGCCAGTGAATCAAAAAGAGATCGCTCGCGGGACTCACGTGTCACGTCTTCCAAAGCGAATGAACGGAACTTAGTGAAAGAAGAAGGGAAGCACGAGCCCCACAACTTGGCTGACATACCCATGCAAAACACAACAAGGTCGCCCGATACCGACCAAGAGATGGCGCAGTCAGATAAATTAATGAAACGTAATCTCCCTGGGCTTGCGGAACCCAGTCCAGAAGATGTTGAGCAAACCAACGTCACCAGTGAACCCCCCGAGCAGAAGCTGGCCGAAAAAGTCGAACGGGAACGGATCGCGGAACAAGCACGGATTACTGCTGAGGTAGACAAAGCTCGAGCCGAGAAGGAAGCTGAGGAAAAAGCCGCTCTTGCGGCCCAGGAGAAGGCTGCGGAGGAAGAGCGCAAGCGGAAAGAAGCCGAGCAGCGGCGGATCAAGCAAGCGGAAGAGGAGCGTCAGAAGCGCCTTGAGCAAGAACGACAGAGACTCGCAAAGCTCCGCAGAGAGCAAGAAGAGCACGAGCAACGTCGACGAGATGCTCTCCCGAGCCGGCTCTGTATAGCAGCGAACCTTGTGGGATCTAATGATCCTCAAGCTAGGTCGCACTCGTGGCTGAGAAAATTCATGCCTGTGGTTACGGCCGAGACGAAGCAGCTCGACCCTGGATGTAGCGTGGACGTTGCAAATGATAGATGGGTTCCGAACTACCTTGTCGCCCCGCTGCTAGCCACGAACGACCTTCAATTGTCTCAGTACGCTAGCTGGGAGAAACGCAACGCAACGGCTTCTCAGCGGATGAATCTTTGGCGGGTTACACGGCGAATGCTCGTGCAGGCGGATGACACCGAGTTTCTGACGGCGTCATTTGGGCAAATCATGCAGAAGGACAGCGAAACCCGGAGCAAGTACTTTGATATGGAGCATGTCTTCTGGGTTAAGGTGCGTTATAGCTTCATTCGTTCTGTTACCAAACGTCATATACTGACTTTTCGCAGCTCTCCGATTTCATGGACCTTGTCCCTCATATTCCACACCTGCACGGGCTGGGTATCCGGTTTCTGAAGATGCATATCGACCAAGAGTCGCTGGCCCCTGCTCTTCCACTGCCGGATATGAATGGGCACGCTCATGAGCGTGTGCGTCTCGACGATCCCGGGCTTCTTCACGAGCAAAGCTTGACTAATGGCTATACGCACGGCCGGCCAAGTGCTTATGTCTGATTTTCTGCACTCGTGTAGTCCGCATTCCCTGTACAGGTGGACGAATTTCCTTGCATGTATGACTATGATACCTCTGTTGATGTGACGTGACACACGATACCAGTATTTGGATAGATGCGGCTATGCTGCTTTCTGTACAGAGTACCTGAAACTACCCTACATCTTCGGCATCAATTAGATGTCTTGTCCAGCAGCCAGCCTTCGAACATCGCAAGTGGTAATCACGTGAAAAGGAACTCACAGGTCACGTGAGATGACTAAGCTGTAGGGCACACGGACGTAGGCGAGCACCACAGAAAATCGGCATCACCGTCCCACAATTGTAGACGTCCAAATCTCACATTACCACCAATCTTCGAGGATAATCCGACATTCGAACACCAAACCAATAAACTATCAAAATGGTGCGTATATTGATTGCTTCACTCTGTCCTAAGGCGAAACACCTCGAGGCCCAGTGGAAATAGTAAAGCTAACCTTTTTTTTCTCCCTCGAATATAGTCGGACGGAGAAGAGACCGCCTCTAACCCCCCTGTCGCCGCTGCCGACGAGGTCGAAGTTTCCGCTGATGCCGGCGCCGGCGGCCAGATGTCCGTCCTGGACGCCCTGAAGGGTGTCCTCCGCATCGCCCTCATCCACGACGGTCTTGCCCGTGGTCTCCGCGAGGCCGCTAAGGCCCTCGACCGTCGCCAGGCGCACATGTGTGTCCTCAACGAGGGCTGCGAGGAGGAGGCCTACAAGAAGCTCGTCGTTGCTCTTTGCTCCGAGCACAAGATCCCTCTCATCAAGGTTCCCGATGGAAAGATGCTCGGCGAGTGGGTTGGTCTTTGTATGTTCCCATGTTCCCTTGACGAAAATAGTCTCTCGTGGCTTTCT